>PVLD010006963.1:48233-95653 GCA_004027595.1 Dinomys branickii | reverse complement strand
TTCCATTGAGCTATATCCCCAGCCCCAGAATGCTGGGATTATAGGCATGTGCTACCATGCCTGGCTCCCACCATCTTTTGATATCCAGTCACCCAGAGTTTTACTCAACATCTGTTCTATGCCAGCCACTGGGCCATTCCTCAGTCTCTGAGTCCTCTAGCCCTGGAGGCTCTTGCCTTAGATACCCCCATCTGTCTGCCCTTTACTTGTTCAACAAATGTGTGACCCTGCAACATGCCAGACTCAGTTCCTCCCTGGCCATCTCTGGCATTTGCTCATCGGGGAGCAGCCATGAGAGCCCAGATGCTGGGACTGGCTAGGAAGGGTGGGGCAGACAGATGGTACTCCTGGTCAGCAGTGGCTTTGACAGGCAGTGCTCTGGACCCAGGTACTGGCCTGCCTCCTGCTCTGAGAGACAAACCAGCCAGAACACAGGGATACCACACTGACCAAGGACAATGGCAGAAGAACAGAAGTAAGCAAGTTCTCCCAGGAGCTCTAGACCAGCATCTCCGCCAATGACCTTCATGGCCAGGGAATTCTCTGGTGGGCACCATCCTGTGCACTGTAGGGAAGTTACCACCACCTCTGGCCTCACTAGATGCCAATAGCACCCCCTAGCTACAATGACCAGAAAATTCAACCAGGTATTGCCAGATGTTCCCTAAGAGGCAGAATTGCCTCTGGCTGAGAACTGACCCAGATTCCCAACAGGCCAGTTAGAAAAAGCTCCTGCATGAGTCTGGCTTACCCCAAACTAAAGTCACCTTCATTTTCCCGGGATTATCCCCTTCAAAATTGAGTCCAGTGCTCTGACATAAGCTCTGAGCTGTGGGATGAATGGTGGCTCATGGAACCTGTGTGCTTTACATTCTGGTCTGCCCTACAGGCCACGTTGTGGGGCCCAGCCCCTTGACTAACTGTGCCATCATTGCAGCCAGAGCTCCTGACACCTAGACTTGACCCTTGGCAGCTCCTTGTTTAAATGTCTGCCCACCTATCCTCCTAGGGCCTCCCCAGCTGCCAGCTGATGGGCCTCTGCCAGCCCTCCTGCTCCCTAATGCCCAGCACCACTAACCTTGGCTAGAGACATTCATGCAGAAGTACATGCCATAGATAAGGTACACATACAGGGTTCCAGGCTTCATGAACATGCTGCGATTTCGGGGGGTCTGCCGGCCTCCCCTCGAGTGGGCAGCTTCGTCCTCAGGTCCCAAGTATGCCTCAGTTTCCACAATGCAGCCACGCAGTTCTGTGCCATCACCAAGTCGCCGGACAAGGACCTGTGGGCAGTCATACTGCTCAGGGCCAGAAGGATAGGGCTCCACACAAGCTGACAGTCCCCACCGGACCTGCTCTCCTCACCTTGGGATGTGCCAAGGCTTTCCACCTGGCTCCTCCATCCTGCCTTTTCTGTTGCTCCTGCCCAGTACCTGAGTACCATGAAGGCCACCACCCCTGCTTGACCATCAGACTCTAAGCCCTGTTCACTGAGGGTCCTGACCACAAATTGGAGCCAGCTAGCTAGGACTTGGGTCACAGAGAATTCACTGCGAAGGTCAGCCTTTGGCTCCTCCCAGTTTCCGCACCTCCTTCCCCAGCTTCCCTTAAGGGAACTATAAATGTTCAGCATGACACCAGATAGTGTAGAAGGCATAGGGTGTCCCCACGTAGTCTCTTACGATGTTCCGGAGCCTGTGGAGTGTACCCAACCTCGCCTAATCCAGTAGCCACAAAGAGCCTTTCACATTCAGCTCCGCCCACCAGCTCTAAGATGTTCTGAGCAGTGGGTCAGCTACCCTGCAATGTACCAGCCTGGACCACGGAATGGCTAGCATCCCACTCCAGGATCTGCAACTCCAGGCCTGACTAAACCAGGGTTCATAATGAAGCTTCATCCAGACACATCCACAGCACTTGCCCATTCCTTATATCAGCTGCACAGTCAGGCCACCACTGCCTCTGCCCAGGTAGCCCCACGGTGCCTTGAAGGTATCATAAAGGCAAGGTAGAGGGATGAAGAGGGTCAGTGTCCTAGAAGCCCAGAAATCCCTGCAGGCATTCAAAGCAGATAGGAGTAAACACTTCAGGCTTGGCTAGATGGGTGGCCCCATCCCATCTTTGCAGGTGCTCAGAGGGAGCATTCCTCCAGTGGTTTCATTCTGCAGGTTCCACCACCTCCAAAGGGACACAGGGAGCTCACTTTGTTAACCATTGGCTCACGTAGGCACAGCAGAGGCCTAAAGGAAGCTAACATACTGAGGATGCTGAATAGACTGTTGTCCTGTGGCTGCTGCCCTTGGTCTCTTAACTCAGGCCTGAACTGTACCTGCTCCACTGGCTGTTTTATCCCTGCAAAACACAGTCACTACTGAGGTGTTTCAGAAGGGTCCTGTAACACTGAAAGCATCCTCACAGGAACAGAATCTTACCCCTTCTCTACTAGGTTAGGGTCTGTTCTGTTTAATACCTAATTCTTGACATAAGTTTTTCTTTTTTTGGCACACGTTCTTCTGTCAGTCACAGAAACTCATTCTCACTGGCTATTTTAATCTAAAAATAGGCTTGTCAAAGGACAAACAGCCCAGGGAATCTCTAAGAGAACCAGAAAGTCAGGCCTGGGGTATAGGCATTCCAGAACAATACCCAGTGATACTCTGGATAGACCCAGCCAAAACTCCAGTTGTGCACACATGGTGACAGGCTGCTGCACAGGCCACCCCAGGATGGGCCTTGGGCAGGCCCTGCTTCCCTTTCCAAGTATGCCTGGCAGAGCCCAGATCCTGACTTGTATTGACACACAGGAGCCCCTAAAAAGGCAGCACTGGCATGATGAACCACAGAGAAGGTGGACGTCCCAAGGGAGTTCTGATGCTGGCAACCAATGGTGGCCTCAGTCACAGTTCTCATGTGTCTGAAATTCTCACTAATGATACAAGCAAGCCCCACCAGAAGCACCATGTTAGGAGATGGGGTGGACAACCGGGGCCCCTCAGAAATGTGGGAGCCAACACTATTCATAGTCTTGGCAAGTAATCTGCCCCAAGGGGGAAGTGGGTTGTCTTGGGTGGAACAGGGACAAAGCTCTACTTCCCAGGTGGGGAAAGCTAACAATGCAGAATTCTTGTCACTGGTCAGAACAGGAGGCAGACAGTGGCTGCCCAGCCTCCACTGTAGCCAACAGCACTAGCAATCTCCTCATTCCTTCCAAGGATCCCAGTCTCTGAGATGAACTATCCAGGAACCATTGACAAAACAGCCACTTGCATGAACACAAGAATGGTCAACAAAGAGTAAGTCACCGATGGTGAGACAGCTGGCTGCATGATGCCTGCACGGCCTGCACTAGCACTTCAGCAGAGACCATATTGCTACATGTACATTACCTGTCCCAGAAATGCCCGGGCCAGGGAGATTGCTGGCTGGTCAAAAAACTCTGACCCCAGTCGAGCAGAGTGGTCCTTTGGGTTCTGACAGAAATAGATGCTGCGCTGGGAGCCCAGGGTTAAGCATGGTCCCAAGTAAGCCTTCTTGGAGGGCGGCATCTGTTCTGTGTCTGTTGGGCTCTGCTGCTGCTCTGCCTCTGCCAGTTTCTTTTTTTGCCTCATCCTTCAGGAAAGCTGTAATGGGAAAAAACCAAATTAAGTATCTGAGTAGGAGGGGACAGATAGTTGTGTGGTGAATCAGGCTCAGGGACTTCCAGGAGCAGATGAGGCTGAGCACAATAGCACATGCCTATAATCCCAGCTACACTGGAGGCTAAAGCAGGAGGACTGGAAGTTCAAGGCCAGCCTGGGCAACTTAGTGAGACCCTGCCTCAAAAATATTTAAAAAGAGCCAGCTGTGGTAGCGCACAGCTATAATCTCAGCGCTTTGGAGCCTGAGGCTGATCACCATGAGTTCAAGGTCAGCCTGGGCTATGTAGTAAGTTCAAGGATAATCTAAACTACATGGTAAGACCCTGTCTCAGAAAAAAGAAAAAAAAAGTTTTAAAAGGGTTGGAAATATAAAGCCAGGCTTGGTGGTGTACACTTGTAATCCCAGCACTCAGGAGGCTGAGGCATGGGGACTGCCATGAGTTCAGTGCCAGCCTGAGCTCCACTGAGACCCTGTATCAGAAAACAAAAGAGGGGTGAATACAGCTTAGTACTGAGTTCAGTCCCCAGTACTGAAAGAAAGAGGTGTGACTGCTGTTTCTCTGTCAGCAAAGTGGGGGTACCCACCTCATGTGTTGTTATGAGGCACAAACAGAATGCCACAGCTGACTTCAACCTCAGGGGCCCTTGGGAAATGTTCACAGGTGACGACAGGCTGCTGGTGGAAGCAGTGTGGCCACTCTGTCCCACATACCCTGCACACATGGAAAATCAACAGCTTGGGAGCGTGGGCTGTAGCACCTGGAGAGGCGCAGTTGGTGCTTAAGACTTGAACATGAGGGGCTAGGACCTCCTCATTCTCATTCATTATGTGAACCCAAAGGGAACTTCTCAGTTTGTTTCTGGAATCCAGCACTTTAAATTAAATTCTTCAATTCTTGGGCAAGAGTTTAAAAATACAGCTCTGACCTGGGCAAGATCTGGATAGTGCCTGGCAGAAAAACAGACTTGGGTTCTTCCTCTCAACCACAGGACTGATAGGTGAGCAAAGTTCCCACTCGCCAGATGCTTGGGAGTGGCCCAGAAGGCCTGGCACACACAGGTGGGGGAGCGTGGTGTTGACCATCTGCCCTACCCCTTCCCAAGTGCTCAGGGCATGACCCCTGCAGGTCCCTAGTAAGTACCTAATGCCTCCCTGCCCCTCAGCACATCAGAGTAAGGCGCACGAAGCCAGGAGGCAAAAGAAATCTTCCGAGGAGGTTCTCCACAAGGCTAGGGAAATCTGATCACACATCTTCAGCTACTGTAGGGCCACGGAGGAGGGGCAGTCGAAGACCGTGAGCGGCAAGGTTGCTCCAGGACTGGTCTTCCGCAGTAAACAAGAGAAACCCATTATTTTTAACATCTGTACTGAGGTCCACGTTGGGCCGAGACCGCCAGTCCGCCGGGAATGGACGCTGACGTTACCGTCTCTGCAGCCTGGCCCACTGTGCCAGCTCGCCGCGGGCTCAGACTGCTCGACGCTGCGGCCCGGATCTGACCCGGTTTGGCCTCGGGCCGGCCCCACCACATCGGGTCACTCAAAGGCTGCTCTGCACGGAGGGCCCTTGAGCGGTGGGCTCGTCGGAAAAACTGAGGCCCCGTCTGGACTGGGGGGCGCAGTCACGGTCACAGTCACCGGTCGCCCCAGACTCCTGCCCAGGGCCACGCGGACAGGGAAGCTAGCCGTTACCCCCACCACCGTGCGAACTCACCTGAGATTGCCCACGCGCCCGCAATCCGCTGCCCGGAAGCGCCTTCGGGGGCGGGGCCTGCGCCTGCGCAGTGACAGATGGGCGGGCCCAGACCTCGGGCTCTTCCTTCACAGCGGCGACTCCAGCTTGGGCGATTTGTGAGCGAGTCTGGAGCGGAGGCGGCTGGGGCTTGCATCCGTGACCTCGCCCTAAGGACCCACCTGACGGCCGCAGAGCCCACTCACCCCGGATGGGCCAAGCGCCAGGCGCCTGGTCTACCCTCTCGAGGGCCCTGGGCCGGAAGACCTGCCTTGGGAAGGCATGGGCCTCAGCTGTGCGGAGGCTGATGGTGGAGAGCATGCCAGGAAGGCGACGGCCAAATCCCGGTCCTGGGCTTGACTTTGCCGACCTCGGGCGCCGAGTGGAGGGGGCAGGAAGTGGACGCCTGGCCTATCCGGAGGCCCTGCCCCTCGGCCGGGGTAGGAAGGAAAGGGAACAGCGGGAATTCTACCCCTGCAGTGGGGCCTCTGCTCCTCCTGCCGGCCCTGGGATGCCGAGAGGAACTCACCCACGACCTGAAAGGGGCCGTCCAAGCTGGCCAGCCTCGTCAAGGAGCTGAGGCCAAGCTGTGGGGACCTGTGAACACTCACTGGCCGATGGCAGCCGCCCTAGACTCTGATGCCCGGTCCCCAAAGCCCAGTACCTGCTGCCTGCCCTGCCTGTAGCCTCTAAGTCAGATGCGTCTGGGGAGGGCATTGCCTGACCCAGGGGAAAGAACCCGACGAAGGAGGCCCCAAAGCTACCTCCCTCCCTCTTTGCCATTCTTGGGTCCGCCTGGCTCCACAGAACCCTCTAGAACATAATCGCAACCCGCAACCTGCCCTCACCCTGTAAAAACCCTGAGGGTGTTGTCCTGAACAATCTTTGTTGGGACTCAGACTCTGGGAAAGTACCCTACAGGCCTCAGCAGTTGGGTGCCCCATGAGAAATGCTGGACAGCACAGAGGGACAGGCCGTGAATCTGTGACCGTCAGTTGCAATTATCCTAGTAAAGCCAGTGGGCAGGACCCTAGGCTCCAACTGCTTCTCTTCTGACCAGCTGGGGCCCAACCAAGACTTCCTGGGGAAGGAGGGGTAGCCACTGCCGGCTGCCCGCTGCCTGCTGCTTTGAGGGAGGGGCACCCGCTGCCTATGGCCTGCTAGAAGCCACCCAGCTGTTTGTGGCACTGTGTACTGCTTCTAGGGGCTTCCGGGGGTTGAGGGGGCAATACATCATAAATCCCTGCTAATGAGGCAGGCCTGGATGTGACCCCCACCTCCTTCCTCTCTCATCCCCTGCAGCCATTCTGCCCAAACAATGACTCCCCCGTCCTGTGGGAAAAGTTCCCCTTCCTTGTCCCTCAAAATCTAGGAGGGGGTGAGGCCTTGTTTGGGTCCTTGAGCCCCTGATAAGGTCAGGGGAGGAGGTTATATTGGAAATGGTGGGTATTCTGGAGGGTTTTCATACTCTCACCTTTCAGATGAACAAGGAGAGAGGCTCATTGCATTCAGTGGGCAGGCTGGCTCTGCCCCAGGAGGACGAGGTAGGACAGGCGCCAGCATCCCACTTCTCCAGATGTGTTGGCCTGAGGGGGGCACTTGCGCAATCTCTGGCCCCCCTTCCTGGTCTGTGGTGTAAGGTCCCACTGTAGGCCGGCCCATCCGGAAGTGGTGGGCTGGGCTTTTTCCCTGTGGTCTGCAGGGCAGGATGGTAAGCAGGCCAGGGGCGGAAGGAGAGAAAGGGCTGCTCTGGGCCTCTACTATCCTCCAGTGAGGAGCCTTGTTGGGAAAGCAAAGATGTCAGTGTGAGATGAGGGTGAAGATGCCCAGGCTGCAGAAGGCTTCAAGACAAGTTAGCAGCCAGGCATGGTGGCGCACACCTGTAATCCTAGCACTCCACTTGGGAGGCTGAGGCAAGAGGATCCTTGCAAGTTCAAGGCCAGCCTGGGCTACAAAGTGAGCTTAAGACCAGCCTGAACTGCGTAGTGAGATCCTTTCTCAAAAACACAACCCCCCGAAAAAAAATACTGGAGTTAGCACTGTGGAGTTAGCAATGGAGTGAGCAGCCCCAACCCACAGGCTATAGAAGGGCTGGAACTGCCTCCTGCTGTGGGAGTGTGTAGCTCAGGCTGGAAAAGCCACTGAGCCCAGGTTCCAACATTAGTCTCACTGTTATAGGGGCTCAGCACACTGGCTTAGTCTTCTCTCCCACTTGGGGATAGACTGACAGCTCCAGAGTAGGAGTGGTCAGAACCAGTGGGCTCCTAGGCTACATGAGTACTCTTCCAGCAGCTTCTCACCAGGCCTCCATGGCCTTCTGTATTTGGTAGGTCCTGAGGGTGCGGATCAATGTTCTTTGAGCAGGGAAGGCAGCCACTGTCCTGTGTGTGTGTGTATGGGGGGGATTATGCTGCCAATTTTGCTGTTCTTTGGGCCTAGAAGTTTGTGGACCCCTTTGCCAAGCCCTGGGCCATGGGGAAGGGGCAGCTGATTCAGAAATAGCTATCATTCCGGTCTGGACCAGCATGGCCCACTTCTGCTTCCTCCCCAAATAGCCAGGGACTGGTCTTGGACCCATCCTTGAATGTCTGCTCCCCAACCAGGAGCATTTTCTTCTGAAGTCTTCAAGGCCTTCCAAAGCACCTTAGGGGCTGGTCCCCTAGGGTGATTGCTTGTGGCCTGGAACCTGAGCTGAGGATTACAAAGTAGCTGTCAGGACTTCTCTTACTGGCCAGGGCTCCACCCCCTCATGTCCTGGAGCAAGAGCTAGGGTAGACAGGACCTACCATCCTCAGACACATATCCACCAGCTCCAGGTATGCTAAGAAATTGCTGATTTTCATTTCTCTAGGCCAGATGAAAGATTGAGGGGCCAGGGGCTGTTTTCCAAATAAGGACTCCTCCATCAGAATGTAGGGCAGTAGGGCAGACATGAGGCAGCACACACGTGTGCAGACATGTATCCATGTGGACTGGTACAGGCCTGAGCACCTATGTGTCTGCCCTCGGCTCACACTGTCCTTCTGATGCCCTTGCCCAGGAAGCCAGGTTAGGCTAAGCCTAGGGATTCCTGGACACAGACACTGGGCTGGGGATCTGCCTGCAGGAAGTTACACTGATGAGAGGCATGAGAATAGTTTGCCAGAGGGTTGCAGATCCCACCTAGCTCGGGAGCTGAGAGAGCCCTGGAGGTATGAACACAGAGGCAAGCTGTCTCTTCCATTAGAGGGGACTCCTGGGCCAGTGTGTGTCTCCTGGCTGCTGGGGGTGAATCTCTGGGTCTAGGAGTAGATCTGAGTGGTGTCCTACAGTGTCCACTGCAGAAGGTGACTTACAGATACCAGATGTCCAGCTGTGGCATGTTTTGGAGACAAGGTTAGTCAAGCATGCTAGGCATAGAGATTGTTCCGTGCCTGAGTCTGGCATGGAAGAAAGGGTCGTGTGTGTGTGGGCTCCAGGAACCCTGAACATTGGCACCAGGGCAGCTTCCCTTTTGCCTCTGTCCCTGATGCACCAGCAGTAGTCTCCACAGTGAAGGAGTTTTCTCCACCCTGTCCCGCCCTTCCAGGGTCTCTCTCTATGTAAGAATGTGTTGATATTGCTTGTGTTCACAGGGGACTCACTGTGTGTGTCCACAGCACTCTGTTCTGTGGTATGGATGTAGATACAGGTAGAGGGGCACTGCCCACGCTCTCAGCCCTACCACCTCATGCACTGTTAGTTCAAGCTATCAACTTTATTTTCAAGACATGGTTTGTAGTATGCACTGGAGGCAGCTAGTTGACTTTTTGTGTTAGCAACTCAATTCCAAGGGCTGATACTACCAGGTCCCTGAGAAGGTGGTTGGGGAGCAGCGGCCTTGTAACCAGCATAGAACCACCAAGTTCCCTATGGGGCTGCCTCTCACTGCACAGCTGATAGTCCAAGGAGCTAGACAGGAGGTGCTTCCCAGCAAGCACCTGGGGAGCTGTAGACCTTCTGAGGCCTGAACAGCTAGTGAGAAGACTCCCAGGACCACTATGCAGTAGAAGCCTGACCCCCATAACAACTCCTGGATAATGCCAGGTGTGGTGGCACACACCTGTAATTCTAGCACTCGGGAGGCTGAGACAGGAGGATTGTTGTGAGTTCGAGGCCAGCCTGGGCTACAAAGTGAGCTCAAGGGCAGCCTGAACTGCACCAGACCCTGTCTCAAAAAGACAACAAAACAAAACAAAACAAAAAACAACTCCTGGACAGCCCTGCCTGTTCCCTGATGTCTGTTCCTAGGCAAGAGAGAAGACTCCAGGAAACCCCTAAGAGCAGCCTAGGCTGAAAGTAGATGGGCCATTTGTGTTCAACTCAGCAGGGATGAGCCTCCCAGGGGTACTGAGCCAGAGGAACAAGTAGAGCGGACACAAGGAACACTGATGCCCCTCTGCGGTGAGCTCAGGAGGAGTATGCAGCCTGGGGCAGTGGGGTAGGGAGCCCAGGGAAGGGGTAACTGCTTTAGTGTCAGTGTGACTGTATATATCAGTGTGTAAATACATTCAGTATCCACAACTGTAAAAGTGTGAGCAGCATGAGTATACTCAATGTATATCCAAGTAGGTGGTGAGTCTGTGGAAACAAGGTGAGCATGTGAGTGTGTAAGCGAATGCATGTATGAATGCCTGGTTGGGAGTGTGTGTGTGTGTGTGTGTGTGTGTGTGTGTGTGTGAAGTGAGCAGAGCCTGGGACTTGGTGAGAGTGGGATAAGTGTTTAGTCACAGTGGGCCTTTTTTGGGCGGTACTGGGGATTGAACCCAAGACTGCATGGTAAACAAGTGCTCTACCACTGAGCCATGTCCACAGCCCAGGGTGGGCGTTTGGAGGGGCTTACTGTCCGGGTTGTCTTTACAGGTACTGGGAATTGAACCCAGGCACTTTTCCCCAACCCTTTATTATTTTGAAACAGGGTCTCACGAAGTCGTTAAATTGCACAGGCAAAGCCCAAACTTGCGATCTTCTTGCCTCAGCCTCCCAGAATGTTGGAATTACGACGTGGTTACCATGCCTGACTGCGCAGGCTGGTTTTTAGGAGGTCAGAGGATCCCTCACCTTCTGAAGTCAGGCAAAGGTCCCGACTCGCTCTGGAGCCGAGGAGAAGCTTAGGAGCCAAGACTGATGCTGACCACCAAGGTTCCCCCAGGTCCTCCCGAACACCGCCACAGGTGTCTCCGCGAGCGGACCGGGAACAGAGCACCGCCAGCGGCCTTCCCGGAGGAGGCGCTGCGGCGGGCGGCGCGCATTCCTGAGCCCTGAGTCAGGCGGCCGCCCCTCCCGCCGGGCCCGCCCCCGGCGCACGCCCCTCGCCCCTTGGCATTCCCGGGCGGGCGGGCGGCGACTCGGCGCGGGCGCCCTCCCGGCCAGCAGCGGCGGCCCCTGAGGACGCCCAGGACCCCTGCTCGGCGGCGGCGGTGAGTGGTGGGAGGGCGCGGGGCTCCGGGCCGCGCAGTTCCGGGGCTGTGTCCGCTGAGCGCGGCCGTGCACCGTTCTCCCAGCCCGGCCGGGTCCGTATTCAGATCCGGATCCGGATCCGGGTGCGAACCCGCTCCAGGCGCCGGACTTCCCTTTGCGGAGTTTCCTGGGCGCCCGCAGCGGCGGCCCAGCCCGGATTCCTGACTCCGAGCTCTGCAAAAATAGCCCGTGGCCAGATTAGCAAGTCCCGGCGGCCTGACCGCGGACAGCCCGGCTCGTGAGGGTCCGGAGCCCCAGGGCTCCGAGTCTGGTGGCCCAGCGGCCTCCCTGCTCCTTCCTTCCCGGCCGCCCGGCGGGAGGTGCCCGCAACTCCAGCGCCGAAGGAGGGCGGGACGGTCCGTGTCCCAGCCAGCGTCCTCGCGGGTATGGGAGTTACAGCGGCAGCTGTGGGCTGGGGGCCCGACCCTCCCTCCCTGGCGGTCCCTGAACACTGAAAGTCAGGACGGACTGCGAGCTACTTCCAAAGGCAGAGACCCCACCCTGCGCGGGGGCCTGGCGGACTGGCTGGGGCTAAGTCTGAAGCCACAGCCTGCTGCCTCGAAGCAGCGCCCCACCCCCGGGGGGCCTGGGGGTGGTGACAGCGGACCCCAGGTGCTCAGGGCTCGGGGCAGGGTCCGCTGTCTGTCTTGCCGGGTGGGGAATGGGCAGGGGTTCCCCCTTCCTAGGCCTGCCCTTAAACCCAGATGGTCCGGTGCATGGAAAGCTGCCCCCCCCCCCCACTTCCTGTTGCAGCCTGGAGAAGATTCTAGGATGAAACTGGCTTTTCAGGTTTAGCGCAGCTAGAAGCCTGGGCAGTCCCAGGCTGGGTTCTCCCCACCCCCAAGGAGGCAGCCCCAGTCCCCTCATCCCCACCCTAAAGTTAGGAGGAGGCTGGGAACTGAGCAGCTGAGTGTGGCTCAAGGGGTTCTGGAGGCTGAGCCCCCTGCTGCCAGTGCAACTTGGGGTCCTTTCTCTGCGAATAAGGCAGTAGCAGGGACAAACGAGTCTGGTGGCTTGGTGGAGGTGCTAGTCTCAGGTACCTTCCCAGGCCCTTCTTGCAGCCTTTGTGGCCTGGGCTGCCTCCCACTGCACAGGCTGATGCAGGCGTGGAGGTGCACAGAGGATGCTGCCCACCACCTGGGGAGCTGAGCTGGGGACCTTGGATCCAGGAGTCTTCTATCCCTCAGGGGTTAGCAGGGCTTTTCCCTAGTATCTTTCCCGCTTTGGCTGTTGCTCAGGGCACCCCAGTCTTTCCTGTGGGCCTTCAGCCCCTTCTCTGGATGTAGGAACCTTCCTCACATGGGCTCCAGTTCCCCCACCTCAGTGCCTGTGACGGGCTAGACCCTGCCTCAGTATCTGATTCCTGCGCTTCTTTATGCTTGCTTTCTGGGTTGGCTTGGTTGAGGGGCGAAGTAGTCCTCCCTCCCCTGAGATGTTTCTGGCATGGGGGAGGCTGACAGCCTTCCACTGTCCTGAGGCTGAGCTCTCCAGCAGCACCAGCAGATGGGTTCCTGTCCCATCCCACAGGAACTCCCTTCCAGGCTCTGTTACCTTAGGCAGTGACCAGCCTCTCTGAGCCGCAGCTGTCTTCTCTGCAGGATAGACCCAAAGGACCCTCCCACGGGTGGTGACAGATAGATAGCATCACTGAGGGTCAGGTATCACGCAGGGGTGCCAGGCTCCTGATGACTAAAGATATTTTGCAGACTTCCTTTCCCCTCCAGGAGCCTCTGCCCTCTTACCCTGCTTCTGGGGCGCTGGGAGTAGTTGCTGAGTCAAAGAGAATGCATGTGTGTGCAGTCAGTCACTTCTGAGAACACTGATGGGTGACCAGGGTGCTCATTTGTCCTCTGCACAGGTGTTGGGCTCCTCCCCGGTCAGCTAGCATTTTGACTCTTGGGGCTCAGCTGGACCCCAGACTGGAACCAGAAGTGTCCAGTTTGACAGGCAGGTCACACCCATGATCTAGTAGAGCTAAGTCCTTGCTTACCCCCACCACTTTCAGAATGGGTGTCTGAACAAGTCCTCTGCTCTGAGCTTTGGGGCCTCCTCACCCCCTGGTTTATCTGTCAAGTCAGCCCCAGCCAGTTCAGAGGCTTTGACTCTGGTCACTTGTGCTGGCTGAATGGGGGTTGCTCCCTAGGGCCGGTGGCCCCTTTTCTCTTGTGTGTTAGGTCCCCAGTGACACTATCACCAGGGATTCCTGCCACCTCCAGAGCCTGGGGCCACTTCCCTGGTAGACTGCGTGTAGCAGGAAGCCCCTCAACATCCTGTCTGGGGTGATGGCAGGTGAGGGGTATCTGGAGGAGGCAGGGATCTAGTGTGCTGTCCTGGCGACAGGGAGAGTGCTGTGCAAGCCATTGGTTTGAGCACAGGCCTGCTCTGATCCACACTGGAACTTGTTTCTTCCACTGAAAGGTCACTAGGAGTCAGAGAGCATCTTGTGGCTTGCAAGAGGCCAAGCACATATTCTCAAGGTGATGCCATTTACGGTGCAGTACATGGAGCAGAGAGGCCGGGCAACCCTCACCTTTGCCATGGTGTTGTTACTGGCTGCTTAAAGTTCATATGCTTAGGTTCCTTTGCTTGTTGACCAGATCAAAGAAATTATATATATATATATATATATATATATATATATATACACACACACACACATATACACACACACACACACACACACACACATTTTGTTGTTGTTTAAATTTTTGAGAGAGGGTGCCAAAACTATGTAGTTCAAGCTGGCCTCAAACTTTTGAATTCACTATGTAGCCCAGGCCTGGCCTTAAATTTGCAGCAATCCTTCTGCTTCAGCCTCCTGAGTGCTGGGACTACCGGTGTGCACCACCATCTCGGGCAAGGAGGCTGTATATCTCCGTGAATAGGAGAAAAGGATTTATTCAAAGTATGTCTTAGGAGGTGGAGGGGCTCCTTTGCTTCAAATCATGATCTCACTGTGTACAGGTGGGTAAGGGTCCTTTCTAGTAAGGAGTGAAGGGGAGGAGGGACACAGAAAGCAATCTTCACACTTGCTTTATTCATTCCAGCCCTCTTCAGCAGGGGAGGGGAGCACCAAGAGATAACACCAATCTCCACACCTGCTTATCACCTCCAGCCATCTTTGATTCATTCCTCTTTCTTGTGGAGAGGAACCTGGGCCTGGCCTCCTGGGGTTACTGCTTATCCTGTCACTTCTTTTAGACTGAGGGGCGGAAATGTGGGTCAGTAGGAGGAAGTATGGAGAAGTTGCTTATCTCTAAACAAAGATAATATTTTTTTGTGTGTGTGTCTTTTTGCAGTTCAAGTTGGCCTTGAGCTCACTTTGTAGCCCAGGCTGGTCTCGAACTCCTCCCGCCTCAGCCTCCCAAGTGCTGGGATTACAGGTGTGCACCACCACACCCAGCAATAATCTAACCTTTAAAGTTCCATTTCACTTTGTCAAGTTACAGCGTGTAGTGGAAGAATGGTATCTGGGCTGCTGACAGGGGGGGCTTCCCTCTCCCAAGGGGTACTCTGGGGCTTGGCATCAGATTGGGGGTCAAAGAGGAGGCAGAGTCCAAGGTGCAAGTGGGGCTGCCAGAGAAACTGGCTCTTTCTGGGGCTGAGAATGGGTGAGCTGAGGGGATCCCTGTTCTCCAGCTGACTTTGGTGGTGGGTGACTCATTCCCCCGAAGGTCTCGACCATGGCCAGGGCTTGGTTCTGGTGCTGGGGCTGGCTGTCTGTTCTGCCTCCACTTGCCCTGTGAGTGTGGACGGGTGGTTGCTGCTCACTCCTGAGGATGCAGTTTCGCACTGGCTGTGGTCACCTTGTCCTCTGCACCTTCCCAAACACAACACCCAAGAAGGGTGCCCTCCCTGCCGGCTGCGCCAGCCTTTCTGCTGTTGATTCAGCTGCCACTTACTGAGCACCTACTGTGTGCCAGGCATTGCCAGGACCCGTGATACTGTGATATTCAGATGAGAAAACTAGGGATTGTTCAGGGTTGTAGGTGGTATGCAGGGCCCTGGCCTGGGCTTTCCCAGGCCCTTCCTGCACCTAAGCTTGGGACCTCTGAGGGTGGCCAGTCATTGTACAGCAGGAACCTATGTCAGCAGGACTCTTCTGTCCTGACCTAGCCTGTGAGGGTATCACAGCTGCAGATAGCCACTTTTGCCCTCCATACCAGTCTCCATGGGCAGCTAGAGTGGACTTCAATATGCACTCTCTCTGTGGCTCCCCTGGCCCTCCTTGACCCTCCGTCCCACGCAAGGCATGCTCCCGCAGGCTGTCCTGCTTGCAGTGTCCATAAGGACCACTGTTCTGTGACCTTTCTTGACTCGGTGGCACTGTGCGACCCTCAGTATGTGCTACTTTGTTCCCTAAGCCAGTTTGGGCATCTCCTGGTGCTGCTGAATGACTCATGCGGTGACCCTGGGCAGTCAGGCCCTCATGGGCTGTAGCTCTCCCCATATCGAGGGGCCAGCAGAGGGGAAGAGTCCCCGGGGCCTGTCTGGGAACAAGAGCCCACTGTGTGCCTGGGGGAGGCGGCACATTAAGCCACTGTGGGCCGGCAGCGTCTGCTGCTTGGCCTGGACTTCATCCGGCCTGGGCCTGCTCCTCCCCCACGCTTTGTGAATCCCACTCACTTGAGGCCCGGATGAGGAACCGGGCACATGGCGGGACACCACATCAAGGACAGCATGGGTATCTTCTTCCCGCTTGCCAGACCCAGAGCCATTTGGGTTCTCTTGTACCCTACTGCCTCTAGCCTAGGAGACTGGACAATCAGGCAGGGTTTGGGGCTTCTATGTCTGGAAGAGCTCTGCTTTGTCTTGGAGCCAGCTGTGGGCTGGCTGAGTTGCGCCGTGCCTGCTCACACAGCAGCCCTCTCCTCTCTCAGCTTGTGCTGTCCCCAGTCCTTCTCATGCCAGTCAGCTCGTCCTCCACGACCCACCTGAAGGATCATCTCCTTCAGGAGTCCCTCATGCCCCAGATCCTGGTGACAGGCCCCTGCTAGCTTGAGCTTTACCCAGCAGTGGTTCTGGAGCCAGACTCTTGGGCACTGTGGGCCAGCAGTGGCAGGACAGAGGACCGGTCATGCGTATGAATGAGTTCCCATGTAGCCTTTGCCTTGCTACATGGAGTGGAGCAGCCAGGCCAGGGAGTGTCCAGTGGGGCGGGGCTGCAAGGCCAATGAGAGCCCCCTCCTCCACAGTGAGGTTGGAGGTCCTGGAACACACCCAAGATTGGGCAGAGTATATGCACAGGAGCCCTAGGAGCCCTGAGGTGGGAGGGAGCCAGAGCTTAGGACAGGCTTTGGCGGCAGTAGGTGGGGGGCAACTGTGGAGCAGCATGAGTGTGTGTGAATCACTTGGCAAAAGTGGTTGATGGGCGTGGTGGTGCACGCCTGTAACCCCAGCACTGGGAAGGCTGAGGGAGGGGGATCACTGAGAGTTCGAGGCCATCCTGGGCTACGCAGTGAGTTCAAGGCCAGCTTCAACTACATGGCAAAACCTTGTGTCAAAAAAAGCCTCTTAAGAAGGCACCAGCTGGATGCTACCTAGAAGTGCTGGGCACAGTGGGGAAGTTCCTGGAGAGGCCAGCTCCTGACACCCTGTAGATTCCCCCAGCCCCAGCCCCACTTATTTCCCCTCTTAGCTACGTTCCCTCTGGGCCCCACGCACAGCCTCTTGGGATTTTCACTTTGTAGCATGTGTGGCTGTTGGGTGGCAGGGCCAGTGTAGCCCCTTGGAGTGAACTGAAGGCAGGAGAGCCTTCCTTGCCTGAAATACTGGGGTGTCTCTATCTTGGCTGGTGCCTAGCTCCTAGCCTCCTAGACCTTCTGGACTCAACATAGCCTCAGGGAGCAGACCACTTAGATCCCCACCTGCAGGTTCAGCCTGCCTGGCCGAAAGGACAGGATCACAGCTCTACAGTTGAGGGCCCTGCACCCTGAGCCCAGCCTGCCTCCCTGACATACCTGATGCTGTCTCAGATTCTGCCCTTAGCATCTGAGACTTGGAGGTGGCCCCTAAGTCATTCTCTTACCGGCAGGGTGACCTTTCTACAACCCATAGGACTATGAAAAGAGGGCTCAGGGAAGATGAGGAAGGTGGCTCCTCCCGGATGGTGACCGGGACTGGGTGACACATGGGCCCCATTCTTGGAGAAACCTTGCCTTGTCTGCTTCCCAATAGGATGTGTTCACATCAGCCACTGTTGTCCTCGCCCTGATACTGAGGCTCAGAATGGGCAGAGGCCCCAGTGGCGTGGAGACGGAGGCTGCCCTCATCTCGTGACACTGACATGAGGCCAGATGAGGGTAGGGGAGAGGAACAGCCTTCAGAAAGACCCCTGAGCAGCAGGTGTGGGCAGCGTCTCCCAGCGTTGGTTCCCAGCTGCCACCTGGGACCCCAAACTTGGAGAATGGGTTGGAAAGTGAGGCTGAGAGCCTGGAGCTGGCTCCCTCCCACCGTCTGTTCTGTCCCTGGTTAGGGTAATGTAGAGCGGCAGTTGCTGTCAGCGTGTCTCTAGGATTGCCCTTCGTTGATGTAAAACCGTTAGGAGCTGTGGACATTGGTAGCATCGGCCTTTTCTTGGTCATATAAGGCCCATAGGCACCATATGCAGTTTGGGGTGTCCCCTGGTCGGTATAGAAGCTCTGAGCAGCATCCCGGGCCTGTCCCTAGGTATACTGCTCTATGTGACCTTGAGGAAGGCAAGCCTCTGTTCTCTAGAACTCTGTTCTTTTTTTTTCCCCTGGTCTTTTAGGAGATAGGATCTTGCCATGCAGTTCAGGCTGGCCTTGAGCTCACTTCATAGCCCAGGCTGGTCTTGAACTCACAATGATCTTCCTGCCTCAGCCTCGCTAGTGCTGGGATTACAGACATGCACTGCCATGCCCATCTAGTCTCCCTATTCATACAGTGTGGATGGGGTGTCTCTGTTCCCTCCAATCGGCTGAGAGGGAAACTCCTAAGTGAGGTCATTTCTTCTCTTTTTTTTTTTTTTTTGGTATCTGGACTTGAACTCAGAACCTCATGCTTGCCAGGCAGGCTCTGCACCACTGAGCTAAACCCCTGGCCCCAGTGTGGCCATTTCTGAAGGCATGATATGGGGGTGGGGGGTTGTCTTGACACGCTGCTGCCCAGACCCCATTGGATATGCACTTTTTGAGGCGGTTGAAGCACTTTGGATTTTTTCCCCTCCACATATTACTCAAGGAAGCCCCACTCTCATCTGTGGTCCTCTTGTGCTCAAGGAACCTTCTTGGCTGTCCGCCTTCCAGATCCTGTGGTCCCTGGGGGGAAAGGTGTGCAGGTCTGCAGTGGCTGTCATTTGTAAGGGGGAAAGGAGTCCCAAGGAGGCCAGGTCATGCCTCAGACTCATGGTAAGGCAGTGATGGCCCACACTAAGTCCTGGGCGCTGTGCCCTGGATCTTTTCCAGTGCCAGTCTGGCGTATTTGGTATTTCAGGTGCTTGGGGTGCTGCAAGGTGTGCAACCCCCACCTGCCACAGTGCCCAGCCCCTTACTGCCCTTTGTAGGCACGTGACGCCACCTGGTGGCCATCATGGTTTGCGTTCCCATATGGTTCTCCTTTGTCCAAAGGCCTCTACGGTTCCGTTGCTGCTCTGCTATCCTGGAGAGCCATGTCTTTCTCTGAAAGTAACAACTCCTGCGTGCAAAGGACTGGCCATGCACCCTATGCAGGCTATTGTATTTTTAGTGGGCCTCTGCCTGCCGAGCAGAAGTCGTGGTTAGGACAATGAAGTCTATGTCAGATATGCTGGAGCCGGCACTCATGCAGACTTTGCATTGCTGGCCCGGTGTGTGCATGCCCCGAGGTCCAGCTGTGCTCCATTCCCACCACCTTCAAACTTTTATTGGCTGTCATGTCACAAGGAGGCTTCTCTACCTCTGCCAAACAGCTGTAATTTTTCCCTACCATACTTAGCTTTTTTTTGGAGACAGTGTCTCTCTCTCTGTAGTCCAGGATGGCCTTGAACACACTGTGTAGCCCAGGCTGATGTCAAACTCAAGGCAATCTTCCTGTCTCAGCCTCCTGAGTGCTGGGATTACAGGGATACACCACTATGCCTGGCCACACTTAGCATCTTTTAATGCAGGTTTAATGTACTCTTGCACTTATTTATAGGGTTACTGTTATTTAGAATCTAATCCCCAGGAGGGCAGAGATTTTTTTTTTTTTTGCCTGAGTCTTGCTATATACTCTAGGCTGCCTTGAACTCACTATGTAGCCCAGGCTGGCCTCAAACTTTCAGCAACCCTCCTGTCTCAGCCTCCTGAGTGCTGGGGTTACAGGTGTACACGCCCAGCTGGGCAGGCAGGGATTTAGACTTGCTTCTCCAGTATGTGCCAAGCACTCTGAGGGTCTTGTTCATAGCAGGTGCTCCCAGCGTTGTCCCATGGGTTTGTCTTATCTGAGTTCCTCCCTGTGGGGAGGAACAAGGCAAGCACAGAGCACGTCAGTGTGGGGCACAGGGCAGTGCTCTGATGTGACAGCCGTGAGCACCGCTGTTGGCTTTATCACTGCTTCATTGGTCTGGGCACAGTGAGTTGTCAGATCTGTCAGCACTGTCATTATTGAATGGTACCTCACACCCCCAGGCCTGCCTCGCTCCACCTGAAACCATGAGTGAGGCCCGCAGGGACAGCACAAGCAGCCTGCAGCGCAAAAAGCCACCCTGGCTAAAGCTAGACATCCCGGCTGTGGTGCCCCCGGCAACAGAGGAGCCTGGCTTCCTGCAGGTAGGCCCTGGCCAGCAGGGTTTGTGTGTGTGCCCCATGCAGGGCTCTCACCGTGACCCTGTTGCCCAGCCCTTAAGGCGCCAGGCTTTCCTGCGGAGTGTGAGCATGCCTGCCGAGACAGCCCATGTGCCTTCACCCTACCATGAGCCCCGGCGGCCTGTGCTGCAGCGGCAGACGTCCATCACACAGACCATCCGCAGGTACTGACCACACTGCCATGGCTATTCTGGAGGTTGGGTCAGGGGCTGGGGGGTGGGCAGCTCACAGGTCCCCTTTTGTGTATTGGGCCTTGGAATGGAGCAGGGGCCCCTTCTATCTCAGGTCACTCCTCCATCTGGGTGTCCGTGTTCTGGGGCCTGACTGTTCTCACTTCACCCCTGTCTCTGCTCCCTCCGAACCTACTCCCTTCTGTCTCCCTCACCCTAACACTGTGGCCCCTCACAGCCGACAGGTACGCTTTGGCCGAGTTCACACTCTGCCTCTCCCAGGTCCCCGGGCTGCCCGCAGGGCCTCCCCACAGCGCCAGTCTCTGTCATGGTCCCTGCTCAGGTACCTCAGGCAGGTCATGAGTGTGTTGGTGTTTTTTAGTGTGTGCATGTCCTGTGGCCTCTTGGAGCTGCCTGAATGGTTGGCACTTCCTGCGGTCCCCAGCACACTGCAGGTGCTGGCCGTGTTTCTCTGCATGTTCTAGGGTTTTGGGAACCCTGCCTGGGCCTGTGGTACCTGCTGAGTTCTGTGGTGTCCTGGGTTGCAGCCATGGCCTGGAGCCAGGCTCTCCCTCTGGACGCGGGTAGGGTGGGGACCTAAGTGTGGCTGCCTGGATGAGGTTGGAAGATGTGCTGTAGTGGGAACTGGAGTCTGCTTACTGTTTGAGGGGGTTAGAGCTGAAACCCACTTGTCCTTGTAATTAGATTATACCAATCCAGCCCCCAGCCCCTGGAGGCCTGGTGCAGAGCATGCTGGCTGGGGGTCGCCCTCTGAGACCCCCTGCCTGAGAGGGGTAGATGTGGCTACCCCATACTGAGTCCCTCCCATGTCAGGGGGACAGCTGATTGGTTTGGAGTGAGCAAAGACAGTGACAGTACCCAGAAGTGGCAGCGCAAAAGCATCCGTCACTGCAGCCAGCGATATGGGAAACTGAAGCCTCAGGTCATCCGGGAACTGGACCTACCCAGCCAGGACAATGTGTCTCTGACCAGTACTGAGACACCACCGCCACTATACGTGGGGCCATGCCAGCTGGGCATGCAGAAGGTGCGCTGCTGCTGCTACTGACTCTTGTGGGGCCCTCGTTCTCTGGGCTGGGGCTGGGAACATGAGCCAGAGCAGAGGACTCTCCTTAGGAATCACATTTAGGCAGGCAGTCAGAGAGTCACAGGAAAGCACCTAAGATAATCTGGGAAGAGGAGCCATAGTGGGTGGGGAAGCTGAGTCTTGGGATTGCTCTAGGGCCATCTTTTGGATAGGAGACCATTGGGGAGCGGGATCCCTGTAGGCGCTGTGGGTGGGGTGATGCCCATGTAGCTGTCCAGGGCCTCCAAAGAGTGAGAAGGCAGCACCTGAGCTCTCCCTTCGAGGCATCTATGGGTCTGGCTGGGCTAGAAGCCCCCATGGTATGTTCCCAGTCCTGATTAGCACCTTCTTGTCTCCGCCAGATCATAGACCCTCTCGCCCGGGGCCGGGCCTTCCGCATGGCGGATGATGCTGCTGATGGCCTGAGTGCTCCGCACACCCCTGTCACGCCAGGCGCTGCCTCCCTCTGCTCCTTCTCCAGCTCCCGCTCCGGTTTCAACCGGCTCCCTCGGAGACGCAAGCGCGAGTCTGTGGCCAAGATGAGCTTCAGGGCAGCCGCAGCACTCGTGAAGGTGGGTACAGAGGCCGTGGGAGAGGGTGTGGCCCAGCCAGCTGCCAGGTCCCAAGGTTGCCTCCTTTGTGGTAGGGCCGTTCTGTTAGAGATGGCACATTGCGTCGGGCACAGCGCCGAAGCTTTACCCCTGCCAGCTTCCTGGAGGAGGACACGGTGGACTTCCCTGATGAGCTAGACACATCCTTCTTTGCCCGGGTAAGAAGAGCTTGGGGCATCACCCCTCCTTCTGCATCTCTGTATCCATCCTGACCTCACATGTTTGCTCAGGAAGGTGTCCTCCACGAGGAGCTGTCCACATACCCGGATGAAGTGTTCGAGTCCCCGTCGGAGGCAGCACTCAAGGACTGGGAGAAAGCCCCTGAGCAGGGCGACCTCACGGGTGGGGCCCTGGACAGGAACGAGCTGGAGCGCAGCCACCTGATGCTGTGAGTGCTGCTGGCAGGCGAGGGGTCCACAGGGAGAAGCTTTGTATTACCGGGAGCTGCTGCTCCCTAGAGAGTGATGCCCTGGCATTTACCACAGAGTGAGTTTCCCGGTGGACAGGGGACCCAGGGCTAGGCATGCTCCTGGAAAATGCCAAAGCCCAGGGGCTGGACCACTCCAGTTGGGAGGGGGAACATGATTGGTCTGTATGGCTGAGGTACAGAACCTCCTGTGGGTCCCTGGAAGGGTGCCACATTGCCCCATGTTGACAGCCGGGACAGGGCAGAAACTGAGCAATATTCTGCATGCTGGGGGTGGACTTGTGGGAGCAGGGCAGTGGTGAAGGCGCAGGTTCCCCCTAGGCCCCTGGAGCGCGGCTGGCGGAAGCAAAAGGAGGGTGGCGCAGCAGCCCCACAGCCCAAGGTGCGGCTTCGACAGGAGGTGGTGACTCCCGCAGGACCACGACGCGGCCAGCGCATCGCTGTGCCGGTGCGGAAGCTCTTTGCCCGTGAGAAGCGGCCGTATGGGCTGGGCATGGTGGGGCGCCTCACCAACCGCACCTACCGCAAGCGCATCGACAGCTACGTCAAGCGCCAGATCGAGGACATGGATGACCACAGGTGGGCGTGAGGCTGGGACTGGTACACAGGCTCCTGGGCGAGGGCTCCAGCGGGGCAGAGGATGCGCTGGCTAATGCTCCGCCCTGCAGGCCCTTCTTCACCTACTGGCTCACCTTCGTGCACTCGCTCGTCACCATTCTAGCCGTGTGCATCTATGGCATCGCGCCCGTGGGCTTCTCGCAGCACGAGACGGTGGACTCGGTGAGTGCTCGCTCCCTCGCGGCCCCCTCAGGCCGCGCCCTGGGAGGAAGAGGCCTGCTCAGCCTGGTCTCACCATGGCACATCCCCCAGGTGTTGCGGAACCGGGGTGTTTACGAGAATGTCAAGTACGTGCAGCAGGAGAACTTCTGGATCGGCCCCAGCTCGGTGAGGGCGGGGGCTGAGGGCGGGGCCTGGCAGGGTAGGCTGGGGGGACAGGGACCCCAGCTGCTGTCTCCCTCTCCACAGGAGGCCCTCATTCACCTGGGTGCCAAGTTCTCGCCCTGCATGCGCCAGGACCCGCAGGTGCACAGCTTCATCAGCACCGCCCGTGAGCGGGAGAAGCACTCAGCCTGCTGTGTGCGCAACGATCAGTCTGGCTGCGTGCAGACCTCAGAGGAGGAGTGCTCGGTGTGTCTGCACAGCTCCTGCCCTTGGCTCTGTGTCCCCAGACTTTACCCTGGCTTGCATGCTTTT
Source organism: Dinomys branickii (assembly GCA_004027595.1). Taxonomy (NCBI): domain Eukaryota; kingdom Metazoa; phylum Chordata; class Mammalia; order Rodentia; family Dinomyidae; genus Dinomys; species Dinomys branickii. The sequence continues at coordinate 72,472 of PVLD010006963.1, read as the reverse complement.
ATTTATTTACAGCATCTCACTATATAGTTCAGACTGGCCTTGAACTCACTATGTAGCGCAGGCTAGCCTTGAACTTGTGGCGATCTATCTGCCTCAGCCTCTCGGGTGCAGGTGTGCACCACCGTGTCCAGCTGTCTTGGCTTTTGGCATCATACCTGCCTGCCACGTTAGGCCTGGCTTGTGGCTGTCGTGACTTCGCACTGTTGCCCTCTTCTGCCCCTGGTTCCTTTAGATGGTTATTTGCTTTCTGATTTGGTCTTGTTTGGCATCCATCTTGTCTGTGTGCGTGCCTCTTAAAGTCAACATACACGGCACTGCCTTTTGAGCTCCAATCATCTGATATGGAGGTGTATAGTTCATGTTTCCTGATTTAGGACACAGAGGCTGCTTTTAAACTCCTAGGAGTTATGCTGTTGAACTCCTTGTACAGAATCTGTCCTGACTGCAAGTGCGTTTTAGGAGTAAACTCAGGGGTGAAGTGGTGAAGTTAAGAGGAGGGGCTCCGTGGCTTTGCTTTGACTCCTGACTCTGAGCCCCCACACTGTGCTGACTGAACTGGGCGAGGGCTGGCCTCTGACCAGGGCTGACCCTGTGTTTCTGCAGTCCACGCTGGCAGTGTGGGTGAAATGGCCCAGGCACCCCAGCGCGCCAGACCTTGCTGGTCACAAGAGGCGATTCGGCTCTGTCTGCCACCAAGACCCCAGGTCAGTCCTGCTGGCTGTTCTCTACCTGCCTTTGTCCACGTCTCGAAGGGTGTAGGTGCTCTCCTTGTGGACTGGGTGGGAGGGTGCCGATGCCAAGGCCTGGAGCAGACTCTGACCATGTTCTGGGCTCATGCAGGGTGTGTGATGAGCCGTCCTCTGAGGATCCCCACGAGTGGCCAGAAGACATCACCAAGTGGCCGGTGAGGAGTGGGAGGAGTCTTGGGGGGCTCATGCTTGTCATACGGGGTAGGCGGTCACACTCTACCCATTGGTGATGCCAGAGACTCCCATTGTGGGCCTGCCCATTTTTAGATGCTATGCTCCTGGTCTTTGCCCAAGAAGCCCTGGCTCTCCAGGCAAATAGGGCCAGAGATCTAGGTAGAGATCTGGAAGGCCAGAAGATGTGCCTCCAGCTTCACAGGTGGCCCAGCTGAGGCTTTAGGGTATGGTAGTTTGCTGAAGTTAAGGAAGGCCCATCTTCTCCCGTCACACTGCCCATCTCTGCCTTGGCCCGTAAATTGGGTGTGGGGCCAAGAACTGGGAGAAGCTGTGACTGAGCTCATCTTTATTTATGACCTAGATCTGCACCAAAAACAGTGCTGGGAATCATACCAATCATCCTCACATGGACTGTGTCATAACAGGCCGGCCTTGCTGCATTGGCACCAAGGGCAGGTAGGTGTGCAAATGTAGGTATCTCTGAGCACACATCACTGACATAGACTGTATGCTTTTCCCTCACCAAGTCTTAGCTTGCATGGTGGCACACACATGTACTCTGAGCTATATAGGAGACCAAAGCAGGAGCATCGGAAGCTTGAGGCCAGCCTGGGCAACTTAATAAGAACTTGTCTCAAAATCAAAGTACTGAGGATCAGCTTAGTGGTAGAATGCTTGCCTAGTATGCGCAAGGCCCTGGTTCAATCCTCAGTTACTTCCAAAACCAAAATAGCAAAGGCCTAGAGGTGTAGCTCAGTGGTAAAGTGTTCCTGGGTTCAATCCCCAGTAACCACCCCCAACAAAACACCAAGTCCTGAAGTTACCCAAGGGTTTTGGAGAAAGGGCCAACAAAGCTAAGTACGTGGGTAGGTGTGTAGGTCAGAAACATTGGCCTGGGGGAAAAAAAAAGAAACATTGGCCTGCGTAGTGTAAGTAGGTGCCTCAATCCCTGGACCACAGCAGTCCCCCAATGCAGGGTGTCACCCTCCAAGCCCTGGCCTGACCTTCCAGGTGTGAAATCACCTCCCGGGAGTACTGTGACTTCATGAGAGGCTACTTCCACGAGGAAGCCACACTCTGCTCTCAGGTAGGCTTTGAGGGTGTGTCCCTTCCCTCCTCCCCCATCACTTCAGGTACTGACTGGCCACTCTGCACAGGTGCATTGCATGGATGATGTATGTGGCCTCCTGCCCTTCCTCAACCCCGAGGTGCCTGACCAGTTCTACCGCCTGTGGCTGTCCCTCTTCCTGCACGCTGGGCAAGTGAAACTGGGCTGGGCAGGTGGTCTCTGGGAGCCCACGAGTGGTTGGCTGGGGGTGGGGAAGCCGTTATCCCTGAGTGCTTCCAACCTGCACCCTCCACTGCCCACAGGATTCTGCACTGCCTGGTGTCCGTCTGCTTCCAGATGACTGTCCTACGTGACCTGGAAAAGCTGGCAGGCTGGCACCGCATAGCCATCATCTATCTTCTGAGTGGTGTCACTGGCAACCTGGCCAGTGCCATCTTCCTGCCATACAGGGCAGAGGTGAGGCTGCCTCCTTGGGGAGGGATCCTCCTTGTGCACCTGTGGCCCTGCATGAACCCTGTCTGTATTGAGCACGAGGGTCCAGTCTGGGAGACTCTTCACCAGTCTCAGTCCCAGCATGCTCTGAGCCCTGGGAGGTGGGATGAGAAGAAATCAAGCCTAGGGAGGCTGCCCAGGCGGGCCAGCTCACAGCCACTGTCACTGCCACTGCCCCCAGGTGGGCCCGGCCGGCTCGCAGTTTGGCATCCTGGCCTGCCTCTTCGTGGAGCTCTTCCAGAGTTGGCAGATCCTGGCACGGCCCTGGCGTGCCTTCTTCAAGCTGCTGGCTGTGGTGCTCTTCCTCTTCGCCTTTGGGCTGCTACCCTGGATCGACAACTTTGCCCACATCTCAGGCTTCATCAGTGGCCTGTTCCTCTCCTTTGCCTTCCTGCCCTACATCAGCTTCGGCAAGTTTGACCTGTACCGCAAACGCTGCCAGATCATCGTGTTCCAGGCAGTCTTCCTGGGCCTGCTGGCTGGCCTGGTGATGCTCTTCTACTTCTATCCCGTCCGCTGTGAGTGGTGCGAGTTCCTCACCTGCATCCCCTTCACCGACAAGTTCTGTGAGAAGTATGAGCTGGATGCTCAGCTCCACTGAGCCGGCCAAGGGCGCTGGTGGCTGTGACCAGTCTTAGCCTCACAGGTGTGCAGAACTCTGCCTGATCCATGTGGGGTCTTGTGTTTTCCAAACACAGACCTCTTGTGCCTTGTTCATTTTTGTTGAACCCTTTATATTGCCGGGCATTTATTACACTAATTCCCATGATATCCTTCTAACTAGCCCCTTGACGACCACCGCATGTGGCCAATAAATGGACTGGGAGCGTTTTAGCTGCCACTAACTTCACTGGGGCTGTGTCCTCCTTCCTGATTTCTAGCTGGGGCAGTGGAGGGAGACCCTGTAGGCCCTGCTCCCCAGAACAAATGCAGCCACAGGCCCTCTTACCTCTAAAGGGAAGGCCTGCAGCCAGGTGGGTGCACCTTGCCTTCCTTTCCAGCAAGCCAGTGCTGGGACAGGGCCCTGCGGAGGTACTGCCACATTTCCCCATTCCCCACTGCTATCCCCAGCAGTTCCTGTTTCCTCCCCATGCTGCCTCCCTTTCCACTGAGCTCTAGGGAGCCCCGATGGGTGGAAGCTGAGGCCCAGGTATACCTGTGTCACATGCTCACTGCCAATGCAGGCTCTGGAATATAGGACCTTGTTTTCTCACAAGCATACACAGAAAACAGCTGCTTAGATTTTATTTACAAGTCCTTGCAGTGGAAATCATGAAAATAGGCATGCGGTGTAGCCACAGGACTCAGATGTGGTCTCTTGGACTGTAAGACTCACCCGTGCCAGTTCTCTGCCATATGCTCCCCTCTGTGATGGGGCAAATCCACACCTACCTATACAGGGTACTGTGGCTTTCTGACTTTAAAACCTGAAGCAAACAGGTTCACTGTGTTCATAAGGCCTGGCCTCCAGCCCTGTGACCAGGATTGTTAAGTCCAGGATGAGGTCAGGTCAAGTTCACAGGAAAGCAGGGACAGAGGCTTGCCCTGTTCTGGTCCTCAGAGATCCAGGATTCATACAGACAGCTCCCCCTGGGCACACTGTGGATGCAGTCACCTTGACACCCTTCTTAGGAGGAGGACGATGGCTGGAGGGAATCCATCTTGCTGGGGAAAGCTCAACCGCAGTGAATAAAGTTGTCTTTGACTGAGGTTCACTTTTGCCTCAGCTTTTTGATGAAGGACACCTCACCCCGATTCCGGATTCCGTAACTGGGGGAAAATAAAAGGAAAAATAATGTCTGACCCACAGAAGGACTGCGATTCCCCAACCTGAGACTTACGAAGGACCAAGAAAGGACAGGTGAGGGTGAGGGTGGTACTGAAGGAAGCCATGAGGTGGGGTGCCCTCCCCAACCAGGCCGTAACCTACCAGCAGGCAGCCTTTACCTCATGCCTGCTCTCACTTCCTCTCTGACACTGAGCATCAGCAGGGGCCCCGTAGCTGCTCCTCTACCTGGACAGCTCCATGGGAGCGTGTTAGTGCTGTCAGAGACAGTCCTGTTGCACCCCCTGGCAGAGTGCAGGGCACTAGAGAGCAGACCACATGCCCCTCTAGAGCTCAGGATATGGCCTGAACTTACTCTCGGAGCTTCTTCCTGTCCTCTGTGAGTTTCTCCCCGGCAGAGATCAGATGGTATGTCCTCCACACATAGGACCTGCAAGAGGGAGACTTGGGTAAACCACAATCTACCTGCAGCGGTGGGACTGAGCAGCGGGATGAGGGGTTGAGGTGCACAGGCCTAGGGGGCCAAGGGCAGCTGGGCTTTTCTCCTGCACAATACACACCAGGACTGTGGCACCTGCCAGGAGGTACTGTGTGGGTGGCTGGCCTGATTGAACAGGTGACGGTACTGAGCTCAGCTGAGAGGATACTCCCTAACTAGGGAGGCCACTTCCAGACATACTGATGGCCAGAGGTGCCCCCAAGTGGAGAGTCCAGCAGTGTAGGGATGGCGACGCTGATGACAGAATGAATTCAGAAACAACAGTGGAGGTAGGAACCCTGGGCTTTCTGTGCCCTCTGCCCCATCTGCGTGCTCTCACGACTCATCACTGCAGCTGGTGCCCTGCACATACAGAGCTGCCCCCCTCAGAAGCCCCACACCAGCCCCAGTAGGGGTCTAACGAAGGGGCCACTCCTCCACTTACCAGCTGATGTGCTGAATGCCCCCTTCACGCTCCTGCTTGAGTTGCACGTATCTCTGAATGGCCTTCTTCAAGTCCAGCACCGTGGCGTTCTGCACTACGACCACAGCTGCAACCGTGAATGGACACAGTGGGAGAAGCCTCATGTGGGGATCCACCGCCAGAACCTCTGCCCGTGGGAGAGGAGCCCAGAACTCAAACTGGCTCTGCTCTGATGGTCAGGACGGGCTCGTGGCTGTCCCAGTACCCCTGGGCATGGCCCGAGCTCACTGTACTAGCTCAGGGGATACCTTGTCCTGGGGCAAGGTCAGGGATAAAGGGAGGGGGCAGCACTTACGCAGTACTTCTCCATCCATCTTGCACACTCGGACTGTCATTGCCTGGCCATATTCTAGTGCTATCTGGGAGTTAACCTCTTCCAAAGTAACCTAGAAAAGACCAAAGGTTGAGGCAGGAACCTCTAGCACCAAAAAGCGCAAAGAAAAACAAGCTGATAGTGACCAAAAGTGATGCTTCATTTGATGAAGCACTAGAAAGAGAATAAGCTGTTGTAATGTTAGGATTTTCTCAGATTCTCAGTACCCCACCCCATCTCACATTACATCCCTTTTGTGTGTGTGTATGTGTGTTTGTTTTTCAGACAGGGTCTCCTTATGCAGTTCAGGCTGGCCTTGAGCTCACTTTGTAGCCCAGTCTGGTCTCGATCTTGCAGGACTCCTCCTGCCTCAGCCTCCCAAGCGCTGGGATTATGGGTGTGCCCCGGCCTCCATTTTTATTAATTTCCTTTAGGCATACTGAGGATAGATTTCAGGGCTGCAACTGTGTTAGACAAGTGCTGTACCACTGAGCTACATCCTAACCCTCCACATTTTTATATATAATAAATACTCAGAGTATAAAGACTGGAAAAAAGGGCAACGAAACAGTTGGGAAGAATGAACTCTCATTCTGGGGAAGAACTTGGGGGCTGACAGTTCTTCCTCCGATCCCTGGGATCCAAGCCAGGCTTCCAAAGTAATGACTATTTTTTTTAAAGCTTCAATAAAACATTTAAGAAAGTAGAAGCTAGGCAGGGGATACAGCTCAACAACCCTCAGCACCGGATGCGTGTGTGGGCGAGAAGTCAGCCGGGCACGGTAGTCCACGCCTGTAACCTCAGTACTCGAGAGGCTCTCGGGTGCGAACGCCGTTTACGACGGCGAGGGCCTTGTAGAGTCTCCGCTCGGCTCTGAGGCGCCTCCTTCGATCCGGCAGTCCGCGTACCTGGATCGGTAGGTCGCAGAGAAGTGGGTCCTGCACCACCATGGCGAGACCCTCCTGGAACACGTCCACGGCCTCGGAGTGCGGCAGCGTCTCCTCTTCATCCTCATCGTCCTCCAGAGCCTCCGAGCCACGCGCGGTCTCCGAGTTGTCCAGAGTCTCCAGCTTCCCGACCGATTCTACCCCTCTGGGGAGTCGGAGTGCGCACGCGCAGACACTGATCCCGTTCCGGTGAGGCACTCCAGCCATTGGTTCGCGGAGGGGCGGGCGGTAGCAATGACCAATGAGAAATACGAGAGCGCCTGCCGCAAGGCTGGCTGGGAGCGGGCGGATGGCGAAGGCGTTAGGGTGTGGGTACGGTCAACTTGAGAACCCGGCGTGGGACGTGGTGGAGTCCTAGCCATGCTCCTGTTCTGCCCCGGCTGTGGGAACGGGCTGATCGTGGAGGAGGGACAGCGCTGTCACCGCTTCGCCTGCAACACTTGCCCTTACGTGCACAACATCACCCGCAAGGTGCGACCCGGGGGCCCGCGCGGCTGCTGCTTCCGCCGCTGCCGCCCTCCCCCGCGTCGGCGTCTGTGCGCGCGCTCACTAGTCCTTCGGCTGCGGACGCTGGGCGCTCTCCGTTCGGACCCACGTGGAGTCCAGCCATTCCTCCCTCGGCGTTGTCGCCCTGGCTAGGCCGCGGCCACCCCGGATCTCCGGGGATCTTTCCATCGGGCTGCGCGCTCCCGCGCTGGCTCCTTTCGCTGTGTTCCTAACAGTGGTTGGACTTGGTCATGTTAGAGACTCGTCCGAGTCCGAACTGTGCCTGGAAACGTAGAGCAGTTCCCCAGGACTTTCCGGGCCCGCTTCCCACGTTGCTTCTCTAATTTCGCGTCCCAGTGTGCTTCCTCTTACCCTTTTGTCCCAGCCCAATTCATACGGGCCTGCGGGAGGACCTCCCATCGTGCCCGGGGTGCTGCTAGGGCTTTGCACGCGTTATCTTCCCACCTAGATAGCCACTTTGCTCATTGGGCTTGCCCTAGCCCCTCCCTCCAGTTTACTGTCTTTCCACCTTGTGTTTTTTTCTCCATGCGAGTCATTACTTTTTAATATATTTAGTAGCTTGTGTACCTTGTTTATTAGCATTAGGATATAAGCCGAGGAGGGCAGAGATTTCGTGTTTGTTTGCTTAACGCCTAGAGTAGAATCTAGAATGTGGTAATTGTAGGTGTGACCCATGAACACTCTGCTATCTATAGCTTGTAAGTCTCGCTTAGAATCCAACTTCGCTTCTTAGAAGTGAGGAGATGTGGCTGCTCCCTCACTTGTAATGTTGACAGACTGCACCTTTACGACTGTGCGGTTCTAGAGTATGAAGATGAGCTTTTGTGTAATCTTGAAATTTGAGGGATGTCTGATAACATTTGGGAAAGAAACCAACGGTGACCAGCTTTGAAATCCTCTTCCTGGGAAGCAGCGGCTGGGCTCCCCGGCTAAGCGCTGCGGATTGGCTTCCCTTGTCTTTCCTTCTTTCATCTCGGGTCGGATGACTTCGAGGTAGGGGAGAAGAGCAGCTCGCATCTAAGCTGGTTTCCCCCTCGTCCTCTGGTGCCTCTTCCACAAAGGTGTCTGACAGCTGAACCTGTGTCTTCTGCTTGGGGAACATCCCAGTGGGACCGTACATTGCAGTGGTGTGTTGCTCTCCGAGAGCAGGAACTTTGTTCATTTGTCATCTCATTGCTTCTTGTGGAAGAAAGTTGAGGGGACATTTGGGGGCAGTTGTGGTTTGGCGGTTTATGCCTGAACTGCTCGCTGTCTTGGAGTCTGAAGGTTTGTTTGTGTTAGGTAACAAACCGGAAGTACCCAAAACTGAAAGAAGTGGATGATGTCCTTGGAGGATCGGCAGCCTGGGAGAATGTCGACTCTACTGCAGGTGAGCGGGAAGACCTCTCCCATTGCCCCCCCATGGGTAACCATGGTGGTGTTAACTGTGTCACTGTGTGTCAGAGCCTGATATGTTCGTATGATGTAGGCTTCTAAAAACAGGAAATGCATTTTTCTTTAGTTTATTATTTAAAATTTATTACACAAACAACACTGGTATAAGCTTTGGAGTTAAAGAGTCTCAGAGTACCCTCTTGTTATAGGCCTTCAGTCGTACCCCTGGGAAGCTCTGGCTAATAGGGGGGTGTGGTTGCACACGCCTGTAATCCCAGCACTCAGGAGCCCGAGGTAGGAAGATCCCTGTGGTTTTAAGCCCAGCCTGAACTGTATAGCAAGACCCTGTCTCAAAAAGGCAGCAACAACAACAAAACAGAAAGAAAGAAAGAGGTGACAGCTCAAATGGCAGCAGCAGTGACCAGTAATGAGTCAGAGATGGGAGAAACAAGAAAGTATTTTTATTCTAACATGGATTTTATAATGTTAGTACCAGGAAGGAGTAAAGTATAGGTTGGATAAAATAAATGATTTTTTGTATTTTGTTCGTTTTGAGATAGGGTCTCACTATGTAGTCCAGACTGGCCTTGAACTCACTATGTGGTCCAGGCTGGCCTCAAACTCTCTGGGATCTTCCTGCTTCAGTTTCCCGAGTGCTGGGATTACAGGCATGTGCTGCCATGCCTGATATATTTTAAGTCTTGATTAATACTTAATTGACATAGATGTGAAAGGGAAGGAAAGAGAAGGGTGCTTTTGTCTACCCTCCCCCCTTCAGTGCTGGGGATTGAGCCCAAGGTCTTGCACATGCTATGCAAGTGGTTTTCTCCTGAACTACATACCTAGCCTCCCCCTTTTTTTTTGTCTTTTTGAGACAGAGTCTCGCTGTGCAGTTCAGGCTGGCCTTGAGCTCATTTTGTAGCCCAGGCTGGCCTCAATCTTGCAATAATCCTCATGCCTCAGTCTCTAGGATTATAGGTGTGTGCCACCATGTCCAAAGACAAGCCCTTTTAAAAATACATTTATTGTGCTGAGTGTGGTGGCACATGCCTGTAAGCCCAGCACTCGGGGAGACTGAGGCAGGAGGATTGCTGTGAGTTTGAGGCCAGCCTGGGCTACACAGTGAGTTCAAGCCCAACCTGAATTATGTAGCAAGACACTGTCTCAAAACAAAAACAAGTACAATTTATTTTGATTAGAATATAACCTGTTTTGAGAGGGGGAATGATTAACTCTTGATTAGTGCTGTCTTTTCCTCCTATAGAAGAACATATACATCTATGCTAAAAAGTTAAACAAATCTACTGTATTAAAGCAGCTGGAGGAGCTGTTGCTAAAATGATTCTCTGGACATAGCCATCCACTGGGAAGATGAGACACCCGCCGTGTGTCCATTGTTTAGAAAGCTGTGCTGCTTTTACTGGGGAGAAGCTATTTGGTGTTGACCCCAAAATATACACCATCCATGAGTTCCTTAGTCCTTCGTGGTGCTCTGACAGAATGCCATAGACTGGAGAATGTGTGACGCTCTGGAGGCTGGGAAGAAGTCCAAGATCGATGGGATGGCGGGAGGGTTGGGTGGAGAAGGCTGTGGGAATGCAGGGAACAGAGGCCTGCAGCAGCCCGGGGCCTTGAGCTACAGGGCACACAGGGCCCAGTCCTCTTTGGTTCTACCTTCTACAAAATCCCTGGGTGGGGTTTTTCCTCCAATTTCTAACAGGGTACTCATTCCGTAAGACCTCCTCAGAATGGTCTATTTCTGTAGTACTCTGTTTAGAGCCATTTAACCAGTCTCCAGGAAGAAGCAGCTTTCCCTACATACAGTTCTTAGGTTTTGAGTTCTTCCCAGAAACCTAATGCTCCGTTCGCAGTAACAAACTTTTCCAGCGTTCACTTCAAACCTATCGTAGTAGCTGGGCATGGTGATGCATACTTATAGTCCTAGCACTTGGGAGGCTGAGGCAGGAGGGTCACCATGAGTTCAGGACCAGCCTGGACTACATAGTGAGTTCAAGGCCAGCCTGAGCTGTATAGCAAGACTTTGTCTCAAAAATGCAGCAAAACAAAAACAAAACCATTCTAGTTTTAGCTGGGTCTGGGGGTGGTATGTACCTGCAGGTTTTAGCTACTTGGAAGGCTGATCTCCAGATTTAAGGACAGTCTGGAACTTTTGCAAGACCCTATCTCAAAAAAAAAAAAAAGAAAGAAAGAAAGAAAGAAAGAAAAGGAAAAAGGAAAGAAAACTGTTCCAGCCTCTACCCATAGCCCCATGTCAAGTAAATTGTTACAGTAGCGCAAGACAGACTGAGATGGTCACCATCTGTTACCTTTCTGTCTGGTCTTCAGTCAAATTTGAAAGAAAAGTGGGGCCCAGGGAGGGGAGGGGAGTGTTTTAAGCATTGCAGGACTCCTTGACTTCCTCAGGGTGAATGCATGAAGGGGTGATGTCACTGGATTCACTGCCACCCAGGGAGACCAGATGCATGAGTTGGTCTTCGCCTCCTCCTGAGGGGTGCACTTCACAAGCACCGCTTTCGTGCAGTGTGGGTCATTTGCTTTTTCTTGTTGCCAGAACCGTGTCCCAAATGCGAACACCCTCGTGCCTACTTCATGCAGCTTCAGACCCGCTCTGCAGACGAGCCGATGACCACCTTCTACAAGTGCTGCAATGCCCAGTGCGGACACCGCTGGAGGGATTAGGCTGGCAGAGCTGCTTCAGTACCTGCTGGGAGTGCAAAGAGTGTGTCCTGAGGGTCTTTATTTGTATAGTGAGAAGGTGACTTTTTTTATTTTATTTTGTTTTTTGTCTTTTTGAGATAGGGTCTCGCTACACAGTTCAGACTGGCCTTGAGCTCACTTTGTAGCCCAGGCTGGCCTCGAACTTACAACAGTCCTCCTGTCTCAGCCTCCTGAGTGCTGGGATTACAGGCATGCGCCACCATGCCCGGCAAGCTGATCTTTTTGGGGAGAAGACCAGAGTGTCAGGAAATGTAGCCCATCTGCCAGTTAGAGTGAGTGACGTCATCAGTGTCCAGGGAGTTTGTGTGTGAGGAAGAGACCTGAAAGGAAGTATACTCAGTTTAAAATCCTTTTTTCTCTCATCTTTTACATTTACTGGGCAGATGACATTTTTTTTTTTTACCACCATCCAACAGTCTATACTGTTAGTACAATGTAGCTTATTAAATATCCCTAAGTATTTAACTTATTAGTCAAAGTTTATTCTGAATATTTAATAAAATATGAAATCTAATACTGTTGTTTCATTGTTGTTAATGAGGATAGAACCCAGAGACACTAATGTATACACCCAGCCCTTTTAAAATTTTGAGACAGATCTCACCAAGTTGCTTAGGTGAGGCTCAAACTAGTAGTCTTCCAGTGTCAGCCTCCCAGATGGCCAGGATTGTAGGAGTGCCCACCGTGCTCAGCAAGCATCACTACTCTTGGGCTTTGAGACTCTTACTAAGTAGAATAGGGGTCGCTGGAGCACAAGCACAGGGACACGAAGACAGTTGATCAGATAACTGAGATGGCCACTGAGTGACTAGCAGGTGAGTGCAGTGTAAAACATGACAGTCTGGACAGAGGACATTCACATCCCAGGCCGGGTGGGGAGGCACCTGAGATTTCATCACACAACTCAAACTGCAATTTAAAACTTAACAAATTGTGCTGGGAGTGGTGACACATTCCTGTAACCCCAGCTACATGAGAGGGTGAGGCAGGAGAATCCCAAGTTCAAGGTCAGCCTGGGCAATTAGGTACCCTATCCTAAGATTAATAACAACAAAAACAATTCATGAATTGTTTATTTTTAGGATTTTCCATTTAATATTTTCTTGTGGTTTTTTTTTTTTTTTTTTGAGACAGGGTCTTGCTATGCAGTTCAGGCTGGCCTTGAGCTCACTTTGTAGCCCAGGCTGGCCTCGAACTCAGCGATCCTCCTGCCTCAACCTCCCAAGTGCTGGGATTACAGGCGTGTGCCACCACTCCCGGCTTCAATTTAATCTTTTGGAAGCATGATTGACAGGGTAATATTTTCCAAGCCTGAAATCTTGGAAAGTGGAACTGTGAATGATTGAAGACTACTGTATTTGCATTTTAAACTAAGAGTAAACTTTTGAGTGTTCTCACCACCAAAAATGGTAAATATTTGAGTTGATGGGAATGTTAAGTAGTCTCATTTAATCATGCCATTGTATAAATCATACCATCACCTTGTGTTCCATAAATATATGCAATTATACTTTGTCATTTTATAGTTAAACTGTATTTCAGCCATGGATTGGCAGGAGGGTTCCTTGGTCTTGTGTTCTTTTTTTTTCTTTTTTTAACTTTTTATTAGTACATGTTTGCAATACATTTCGTTCGAGAGCTTGTATTCTTGATGAAAGCATTCAGTCAAGGCAGAAAAGTGTTGTAAAAACAAAGGCAGAATTTACTACAAAGTGAAAACAGCATAAGGCAAAAAGGCAGGCAGGAGCCACAGTGGTTGCTGCATGCGGAGGTAGATTGGATTTCTTTTTCTAACTCCTGGGGCTTTGGGAGCTACGATGTTTCAGTGGTAACCATGCTTATGGATATTTTACCTTAGAAGTTTCTGCGGAATGTCTTACCTTTTACTGTTGCAAATTGTGTTATCCTCTCCAGAGGGTGTTTTCTTTGGTGTATACTTATATTGTCCCAGGGGATTTTCATTTGTTTGTTTTGAGACAGAGTCTTGGCCAGGGGTGGTGTTGCACGCCTGTAATCCCAGCACTCGGGAGGCTGAGGCAGGAGAATCGTCGCGAGTTTGAGACCAGCCTGGGCTACAAAGTGAGCTCAAGGCCAGCCTGGATTGCATAGCGAGACCCTGTCTCAAAAAAAAAAAAAAAAAAAAAAAAAAGAGACAGTCTTGCTATGTAGCCTAGGCTGGCCTTTAACTCACTGTGATCCTCCTGCCTTAGCCTCCTGAGTGCCACATCAGGGGATTTTCTCTCCCTCTTTTTTTTTTTTTTTGAGATAGGGTTTCATATAGTTCAGCAGGCTGGCCTGGAACTCAGTGATACTCTAGCCTCAGCCTCCTGAGTGCTGGGCTATAGGCATGTGCCACCACGCCTTGCTAATCATATTTTTAAAAGAAACCTAAGTAAGAAAATTTTTAGTCTAGGTCATTTTAGTATAAACCATCTTGAAATGTTACTTTTGTGTTGTCAGTGAGCATTGGACTTAGCAACTAGGAATGCTGAAGGTCCAGCTGCCCCAATATGAGCCAAAGACCCTGAAACCTTGGTTGACCATGCAGTGCAGCTGTGCACACCTCTGACCTAAAGGTTTCATTGTGCTGTGCAGGGATAATTTTGCTCTGAGACCTAATAGGTGATTATAAATGATTATACCCAGAGGTCTTGATTTCTGTTCCTTTATTTACCTGTCATTAGCAAAGTCTGTTGTTTTGATCCACTTTGCCCCTCAGGCTTGCTGCTATCTAATTACCTGCCTAATACCGCCATATACTACGTACAGGAAACTCACTTTATACCTAAATACAAATACTGGACAAAAATAGAAGGGTGGGAAAGACATGCCCTATAGTAGCCAGAAGAGAACAGAGGCGGCTGTGTGTAATAATCCAATCATAAAATGAGCAATTTCAGTAACATGAGGAATCTAGAGTAGCATAGAGACAAAGTAGAAATATTTGTCAGATTGGGCGGGGGGGGGGTGGGGTCCCTTTTCACGGGTGTGTAGCTTTAATGTTGCAAGATGAGAAGGATTCTAGAGACGGATGGGTTGTGGTGATGGTTGCATAAGAATATGATGGTCAAGACACTAAATTTTATGTTTTGTGTATTTTATCTTATTTATTTTTTTGGTACCAGGACTCAAACTCAGGACATTGCACTTGCCAGGCAGGCGCTTGTAACTGCTGAGCTATATCCCATCCCTTGTCATATGTATTTTACACAATAGAAAATATTGAAGACAACTGTAGCCAGGAGCAGTGGCCCATTCCCATAACCCTAACTTTTTAGGAGACCGAGGCAGGAGGAGCGCAGGTTCAAGGCCAGCTGGGCATTTAGTGAGAGCCTGGCTCACAGTAAGATGAAAAAGCAGGCGGAAGTGCAACTGTAGCTCCGTGCTCCCTTCATTCAGTCCCCAGTACTGCAAATCAAACAGAACAGAAAACAAATGAAATAAAACCCCAAAAAGCCAAAGCACCACCACCACCACTCCCCGCAACTATTTGGACCCTGCAGTTTGAACTTGACGTTATTTTCAGGTATCTCACAGTCGGTAAACTGGCAGCAGTGGTAGTGTTGCACGAGGCCCTGCTAAAAAAGAAAAAATGTACAAACCATTCTAAAGTCACTGGTTATAAAAATTGTGGTCTGGGTTGGATCTGTATAGTTTGCTGACCCCCTTCATAGAGTTGTGACAATTGTGTGTAGTTAAGCATATATAAAATCCTTACGTGTCTCATTATGCCATTTTTGCTTTCGTTGTTGTTTTTGTTGTTGTTGCTGCGTCTGTGTGTAGTTCAGGCTGACCTTGAAGTCACTGTGTGGCCTAGGCTGGCCTTGAACTTGGGACACTCTTCCTGCGTCAGCCTCCCAAGTGCTGGGATTGCAGATGGACACACTCTGCCTGGCCTATGCTGGTTTTCTCTAGGTGTCTGCTTGTGTGCTTTTTGGTGGTTTCTCTCCTGTGGATGTTGTCTGTTTCCATCATTTTCTTTTTTTTGCCCCCCTTTAAAAGTGCAGCCCTGGAGATTGAAGCCAGTGAGCACTGAGCTACATTCTCGGTGTCCCTTTTTCCCCCTTCGAGGCAAGGTCACACTAAATTGCACGGGTGGCTGTGAACCTGCCATCCTGCTTCAGCCTGTCAAGTAGCTGGGATAACGGGCATGTGCCACCCTGGCTGGATGTTGTTTTCCATGGATCTCTGCCGTGGGAGAAGGGTGGAGTGTCAGGCACGGTGTCCTGTTAGTGAATTTTCTTTTCCTTGTTGTCATCCAACAATTTATTAGAACAGAGACGTTCAAAAGAATCCCCCCATTATGAACATAAATCGGGGGTTTTTCAACCAGCGTATAAACTGAATAAAAAAAATAAAAAATCCATTTCTTTTTTTTATTCATTTGTCATACTGGCAGTGCAAGTCTGGCCTAAAAGTAGTCTAAAGCAACAGCGTACAGTTTCCTTCTTCCCTCCTGAGAGATGTAAAAGCTTACAAGCCAAATAATGTTTAAAATTTAGTTACCTTTTCCTAAGCTGAGCATCAGTAACTATGTTGTGAAGTAAAGGGGACCAAGGCGAATGGCCTTCCCCATCACAGCCGCTGTATGGATTGCCTAGGACCTCTGCAGCCTCGTGCAAGTGTGACTTGGGTTGCGCCCTGTCACAGTGTATGACGGTGGCTGGGGACAGGACCAGAAAGATTATTTAGCAAGTTAGCAAGACCTAGCTCAGTCGCCCGGAGGACCCAGAGAAGCTGATTCCAAGGTCTCAGGAAAACTGTGGTGAGCTGAGACCTCTGTGGTTATTTACCTGTAACTCAGTGACATGAGAGTAAAGACGTAGAAGGAAAGCGTTTGTAGTGTACGTGTTGTATAGGAGTCTTTGTGGGACAGGGCTGGAACGGGATGGTTTGTCAGATGACACATATCAATCTTACGGGGTGGAGAGGACACAGTGGCCAAAGCAAACATCTCTGAGAACAAACTGCTTTTAGTTTTGCTGACTGCTGCCTTGCAGATTCTGCTTTAAATTCTAAGCACGCATTCTGCGAACATAGGAACTATTGTTCCCAAGGTCTCTTCCTTAGCAAACTCATATTCTACCATTCCTTTGGCCAGAGTATGCCCACACAATCCTTAGTGAAGTCTTAAAAAAAAAAAAAAACAGGTTTAGCCAGGCTTGGTGGCATGTGCCTGTAATCATAGCACTGGGGAGGCTGAGGCGGGAAGATCAGCATGAGTTCAAGGCCAGCTTGAACTACATAGTGAGACTCTGTCCCAACCACCCACCCCAAAAAAGACAGGTTGAAAAATGTGACAAAGCAGCCAATGTGATGGCACGGGCCTATAATCCCAGTGCTCGGGAGGCTGAGGCAGGGGATGGCAGCAAATTCAAGGCCAGCTGCTACAAAGTGAGTTCTAGGCCAGCCTGAACTGCAGAGTGAAACCCTGTTTCAAAAAGGCAAAAGAGAGAGAGAGAGAGAGGAAGGGAAGGGAGGGGAGGGGAGAGGAGGGAAGGGGGAGGGGAGGGGAGAGGGAGAGAGAGAAGAAAGGGAGAGGGAAGGAGAGAGGGAGGGCGGAAGGAAGAATGGGAGGAGGAACATTGAGGCAAGGGTGCAATACAGCATCCATCTTTTAGAGCTGTCAGCTCGGGAATTCTCTTCTCTTGCAGAGAAGTTACCTTTATTCCTCAAATTCCAGGCAATGCCAATCCCTGTCCCCGATCTGGTGTTTTTTCATCCTCACTGTCTTGTAAATCATCACATGCTCCATCTGCTTCTGGTTAATACGTATGTTTATCACCACCCAGGCTCAGAAATGATTAAAGTTATATGTGTCTTCATGGAGTCAGTCCTACTGAAGTCCTGCTGAGCCAATTTAGCTTTGCTCTCTTGTTAACCTAGGCCAGTGATGGTGAACCTCTTAGAGCTTCCAAGGGCTATAAAAGCCAGACGTTTGTCACCGCTGACCTAGGTCCCGGCTGGCCATGTCCTCCTTTCAACAGAAAATTGATCTTCCATTCTTTTATGCTTAGAATCGTTTAGATCAGTACAGTGAAGAAGATTAATTTCACTTAAATGTCTAAAAGTATCACTTTGGCTGGGGATATAGCTCAGTAGCACAGCGTCTGCCTGGCAAGCGAAGGTCGTGAGTTTGATTCCTGGTACAAAAATAAAGAAAGAAAGAAAGTATCAGTTCTTCCAGGACAACTGAAAGTAAATTTTGATTTTTCAGTATTGTTATTAATACATTTACTGTCTTTAACACAAAATTCAATAAAGACGGTGCCTTTGGGCGTATCACTTTGTAGTCATAGGCTGCCTTGTGGCAGCAGGCCTCTGGTGGTGGCTATTAGGGACTCAACTCTCCAGGGGGGACTCAGCCTGGACCCCAAAAGTGCACTGAGAGAGAAGGCTCTGGTTCAAAAGTGGAAGGGTAGCTGGGCATGGTGGCTCACACCTATAATCCCAGCAGTTGGGAGGCTGAGGCAGGAGGATCTTTGCAATTTCGAGGCCAGCCTGGGTTACAAACTGAGCTCAAGGCCAGCCTGAACTGCATAGCGAGACCCTGTCTCAAAAAGACAAAAAAAAAAAAAAAAAAAAAGTGGAAGGGTAGGGAAGGGCCACAAGGACTGAGAATCCATTCTCTGTGGGAAGAGGCACTGAGGTTGGTGTAAGCAGCCAGCCTGCGGTGGGTTCCTGGGTGTGACAGCTGCAGGGCCAGGGTGGAGCTGGCTTGTTTGGCTGCTGCACATGTAGGGCTCCAGCCAACCCTGGCTGCCATCTAGGACTCTCTCCAGTTGGCTCCTGTTACTGGGAGGGGACAGGCTGGCTCTTGCAGACATCCTCTCCTGAGTGTTTTCAGATGTGGTTTCCTTTGACTACCCAGTAAAACCTTGACTACCTGCCGCCTTTGGGGGGATTCCGTATAATCAGTGTTTCATCTTGTTTGATGCAGTGTTGTGATTTATTACTTTTATTTAAAATGTATTTTTCACTTAGATACTTTCCCTCTGGCTAATTTTTTTAACATTTCTATTTTTCCGCTGATAGTTCACATTCATTGGGAGTATATTTTTCTTTACCATAGTTAGAGTAACTGCTTTAAAAGCGTTTCTATTTCTGCTGGGTATGGTGGTGCATACTTGTAATCCCAGCATTCAGAGGGCTGAAGCAGGAGGATCTTGGAAAGTTTAGGCCAGCCTAGGTTACATAGTGACTTCAAGACCAGCCTGAACTGTACAGTGAAATCCTGTCTCAGCAACAATAAAACCTTTTTCCGTTTCCAGTAACTTGGTTCTGGGAGTCGGTCTCCACTGTCATTCTTCTTGAGTATGGGTCACATAGTTCTGTTTCTTCGTATGTCTAATTTGTATTTATCCTGGAAACTGAGAGTGGTAAACATTGTGGAGACTGTGGGTGCTGCAGTGTTTCTCTGGAGTGTTGGCTCCTTTGTTCATTATTTTAGCAGGCTCCAAACTGTGTCTTTCAGTGGGACAGCTGCTGAAACTTCTGGTCGTTTTTTTTTTTTTTTTTAATCTTAGCTGGGCAACTTGACGTTGTCGTGCACATGGGTAGTTCATGAGTCATTTAGAGACTATATTTGGGTAGGCTGCTTTTTTAGATTTTTTTTGGCTTTTTGAGATGCACTGTGCCCAGCAGATGTAGGTAGACTTTAGATACAGGATTCGGGGCTCTCCTCTGGCTTTTTCCAGGATTTCGTTACTTCCTACCCAGTCCTGTGGTCCCCACTTCTGGGGTCATGGTATGGTGGTGTGGCCTGCTGGTCTCAAGTTAGTGAATGAAGGCTTCAGGGAGGGGAAAAGGACCCAGACAGAAAGAAAGAAGCCCTCTTTAGTACGGATGTTAGAAAAGGGGTATCTCTAGTGAATAGAAAAGTATATGCTTGTAATAAATTAGATGAGGGTAATGTTCATCAAAGTTTAAATATTAGAGCTGGGCATGGTGGCATACACCCATAATCCTAGCACTCAAGAGGCTGAGGCAAGAGGATCACTGTGAGTTTGAGGCCAGACTGGGCTACATAAGCACATTCAAGGCCAATCTGTACTACATATCAGGAACCTGTCTCCAAAAAAAAGGACAAAAGTTTAAATATTAGAAAGAAATATATGTCCCCAGTTACTGCTAAGATGTTTCATGGCTCAAATCTTTGATTCTGTCTCATCCTGAGTCCTGGCATTCTTAAGACTCGACAGCTAATCAAATCTATTTAAAATGTTATAACTCACCATACTCACACAAGCACCCATGTGCATGTACACACTAAGGTGTACATGAGCACTCATACACACGCATAAACACAGGTACACATATGTGTGCTGAGAAATGAACTTGTTACCCCAAAGAACATGGCCAGTATACACATGAGAAGATGCTTTTTATTTTTTTGTCTTTTTGAGACAGGGTTTCACTCTGCAATTCAGACTGGCCTTGAGCTCATTTTGTAGCCCAGGCTGGTCTCGAAATCACTGTGATCCACCTGCCTTAGCCTCTCAAGTGCTAAGATATTTCTCCTGACTGATTATTAAGGATATATATAAAATAGAACAGCATTGAAATATCTTTGCCTATCAAACTGGCAGAGATTAAAGATGGATGTTTATTCTTGGTAAGGGTTATAGGCATTTTCCCATTGCTGGTGGGAATAGAAATTGGTAACATTTTTGTAAGCTACTTGGCAGTATCTACCAATGCTGTAAAATGCCGGTGTTGAGGCCCTACAGTTCTACTGCTAGTAGTTCTTTGTGTAGAAGTGCTCAAACCATTGAAGATTCTTGCCCAGAGCTGTTCACTGTATCTGATACAGGCAACAAGCCAGATGTCCACTACAGGGATTTTTGTTTGTTTTTTGGCCTTTTTGAGACAGGGTCTTGCTGTGCAGTTCAGGCTGACCTTGAGCTCACTTTGTAGCCCAGGCTAGTCTTGAACTCGCAACGATCCTCCTGCCTCAGCCTCCCCTGAGTGCTGGTATTACAGGCGTGAGCCACCATGCCTGGCTTGTTTTGTTTTTTGACACAGGGTCTGTGAGAAAGTTCAGGCTGGCCTTGCACTCACTATAATCTAGGCTGGCCTTGAACTCATGACGATCCTCCTGCTACAGCCTCCCAAGTGTTTGGATTACAAACGTGCCACAACACCTGACCATTTCAGGGATGATTAAACCATGGGAAATACTATTGTCAAAGGCACAAGTATGTGCCAACTAGAAAGGTGATAGAAATAGCCAGAGGGATAAGAGATCCCAAAGCTGACAGCATAGTATGATTCTATTAAAATGTACACTTGAATGAATTAAAAAGTCTCTGCAAGGACTTGTGCCTAATTGTTCACAAAAGGCTGCTCTGAGGCAAGAGAAAAGAGAACTCTTTCTTTCTTGAAACAGGGTCTTTCTTTGTAGTTCAGGCTGACCTTGAACTTACTGTGACCCTCTGGCCTCAGCCTCCCGAGTGCCGGTATCACAGGTGTGTGCCACCACGTCCAGCTGAGAGCTCCCATTTCAAACATGCCCTTCTATATTGCTTTTAACAGAGTTTGCACTACATTTACGTTGAACACCTGCCTTGCCCCTGCTGCACACTTGACCAGGGTCTCCTCCTGGTCTAGTTCAGTGCATCTCAGTGGGATTTTTTGGGAGGAGCACAGTGGACACTCATCTGCAGCGAGGGAACAAGTCACACATCATGTTCAACAACAGTGTCACACGGAGTCTTCCCACCTCACCACTCCCTGACTGGAGATGTGTGATGCCAGGCACTTCTCAGCTCTGCCGAAGACAGCAGCTCTGCGAGATGCTCGTGGTTTCAGATGTGGGCGGTCTGTGTCAGCCGCAGGCTCGCGTCACTGCCTGCTGCAGTTACCTTCTGGGTCAGGCAAGGGGCTTTGCTGCGCTCTGTGGGACAGTCGGTAACAGGTCACCTCTGGGCTGGTGATGGCACTGGGCCGGTCCATCTGGGAAGG
Source organism: Dinomys branickii (assembly GCA_004027595.1). Classification (NCBI taxonomy): domain Eukaryota; kingdom Metazoa; phylum Chordata; class Mammalia; order Rodentia; family Dinomyidae; genus Dinomys; species Dinomys branickii. The sequence goes on along the minus strand of PVLD010006963.1, from coordinate 51,397 downwards.
TGAGTCTGTCCAAGGCTCCCTAGCCTTTCAGGCCAGTGCAACCTTCAGGAGGCAGAGAGGGATGTGTGGCTCCCATCCCTGAAACAGTAAAAGTGTGTTCAGGACACTGCCTTAGTGTTACCTCTGGTGTCCTGGCCGTGGGCTTTTTCTCAGACTTTGCAGTCTAGACTGTTAGAATTATAAATTAATTTCCGGTGTGGCCATACTGGAATTGGATAGAAAGCAGGGCAGAGTTTGGCAGGTAGCATTTCTAATTATGGAAGAAACTGCTTCCTCAATGAGTTTGTGGGGGTGAGGGCAGATGGGCATCCTTGGGCCAGAGTGGTCAGCTGTGACAGCCATGAGGCGGAGCAGAGCCCCAGTGTTGGCTGGTCCCCTTCCAGCCTCCAGAGCTCAGGGGGCTTCAGGGAAGAAGAGCTGGAAAGCAGTGGGCGTGGGTTGGATTCCAGGGGGTCACTGAAACCAAGCAGGGATGGAGAGGAAAGATTCTCTGGGAGGAAGTGATGCCCTCTGCGTCCCAGGGCTCTGGGCTAGTTTGCTCTCTGGGGGCCTGATAGGAGCCTGGCTGGAGCCCTCCCCTCCCGGCCCTCCTTGTTCTTCTGTGATGCCTGCTGTTCTGAGCTCACTCTCCTGTCGGAGCCTTCTGAGGTCCAGACTGGGAATCTTGCCAGTGTGACCTCAAGTTATGTCCCAGAGCCCTGAGCCTGGTGTCAAGGGTAGCCTCTGAGAGGGGCAGGAGGGAATTTGTTAAGAAACTGGGTGGGTCCAGGAAATGCAAGGTCTCACCCTTAAAGAGCCAGATTGGGCCCACATAGCAGTGAGCTTTGCCTACAGTGGGCTGGCTAATGGGAGTGCTGGTTAAAGGAGGGGCCTCCTGGCCAAGGCGGGAGGAGTAGGGGGGTATCCTTTCCCCCAGACCCCTGCAGAGAACAGTGTCACCTCTCCTCTAGTCCTGTCAGCTGAGGTGCTGTGCAAACAAAGCTGGTTTTGCCCCACTCCTGCTGTCCCATATGACGGGGGAGGTTGACTACAGACCGGGGAGAGTGTTAGGGAAGGGACTGGGTGGGAAGGACCCCAGGCAGAGGGAACAGTGAGAGATGGCTAGAAGGCCACTTGTGTGCAGGCCTCCGGAGAGGGTCCCTGGGCCTCTCTCCGCACTGCCCTGTACTGAGCCTCTTGGGCTTCCATCTTTGCCCTCTCCCCTGTGCCCTGGACCTGTGCTCTTGTCTGTCCAGCACCTCCGGGCCCAGCCCACAGACATCAGACGTTTTCCCCCAGATGTCCCTCCACCCCCAAAAGTGTGTGGAAAGGGCATCCTGGGCGCTCCCCACCCCATCCTCCCTGTCCTCACCTGGCCAGCCATACCTTTGGCTCCTCTCCGACTCACCCCCAGCCCCCCTACCCCCCGCACCACACAGGAAATAGTCCTCACGCACCCTGTGGCCAACAGAACTAGGGGCTTGGGGCTGTCAGAGAAGGCTTCCATACCCTATGTGGCCCAAAGGGGGAAAGGCTCCTGCTCCCAAGTCCCGGCACAGCCTTCCTGTCCCCAGCTCTGGCTGCTTCTGGGAAATTAGGGTCTGCATTCTTCTACCTCCAGCAGAGAGAAGGCAGTGCTGGAGAAGAGTTTATTTAAATAATAACCTCCCTTTCTCTGCCTCCATGTTGTCCAGCTTAATGGGTTGTGAGAGAAGAACAGAACTCTCACCTCCACCCCTTAAGATACAGAGAAAGGCTGGTGTGCAGCTGAGTGTAGGGTATTTGCCTGATGTGCCTGAGGCCCTGCGTTCATCCTCAGAACCCCACATATACACAGAGAGCATATATTAGGTTATATATGACAGTAAGTGTGACAGTAACTGGCCCTAAGTGTGCTGTAAGGCACCAAGGGGCTCAGTCACCTGGCCCACTCTCAGCATGATCTACTCTGGCCTGGGATAAGTACTGTGACCCAAGGGCCAGGAAGGCAGGGGGAGAATCACATAGAGACCCTCCTGTGGGTCTGGCTCAGCCTGTGGCCAAAGGCAGGGATCCAGCCACAATTCATCCCCCAACTTCATAGTGGTCCAGGAAATGGGTAGGTTGCCCATCTGAGCTCCATCAGGACCCTGAGGTCACAGAGGAGCTGAGGGCCGGGGCCAGGTGCCTTCCCTTCTGGTGGAGAGGGCCACACTGGTTAGATGTGTCTGCCAGGGTTCACAGAACTGGGGTATCCGGGAGCAGCCCTGCCAACAGTGGCAGATACTGGCTGGCTTCTACTGCTCTCATACTATCCTGTGGCTTGATATCTGATCTGTGGTCGGGCCTCTCTGGGCTCATCCCAGGCCTCTCCCAGGACTGAAAAGTGCAGGTGTGCTGTGTGCACCTGCTCTGACTGCCTGGCCCTTGGTCAAGGATGGTGGGCCTGGGCTTAGAAATGTCTTGTTCTGTGCCTGAGAAGCCCTAAGGAGAGAGAGATCTGTGGTGTCCTGGGGAATGGATGCAGCTTGCATTCTTCTTGAGGCGTCACCCTTGTGAAGCACTTGTGATGTCTCCCATGGGGCGTGCACTGATGGGAGTCACGTCTTGCTCTCAGGAAGCTCACAGGTTATGTGAGTGCTGTTAGGGCATCTTCCAAGAATAGAGGTCTAGGTGCAATATGTGAGGCAAGTCCTTCATCTCTCTGGGCCTCACTTTCTTCACTAGTAGGAGAGTGGTCACCCTACCGTGCCCAGAAGTAGGTGAAAGTATTCTGTGCAGAAGAAAAGACAGGCCCTTTCCCTCAGGATGGCCATGTTGCTGCTGGTTGTGCTCTATAGGGTGTCTCCTGTCCTGCTGCCCCCTGTACCTATCTACAAAAGGAGCCTGCTAAGCTGGAAGCCATCGTACTCCCTGCTCTCAACCATCTGCCCTGGGTTAGGCTGGGCCACTTCTGCACCTCTGTGGGTCATCTGGCTACCTCTCCAGCTGAGGCGGGATTGTCCTTGGGTCTGGGTCAGCTAGGAGCTGAGGTTCCTCCAGGTCCTGGTTCCGCTGCCCTTTTACACCTTGCATGGGTTGATGTCCCATCCATACCTTGCCAGTAACTGCTGCAAGAGGAGACAGACAGTGCTGTGGAGAACTATTCTTTCGTGCTGCTGCTGTTGGTGTGGGACTGCACACTTCTCGCGGCGGGGGGGGGGGGC
>PVLD010006963.1:0-48133 GCA_004027595.1 Dinomys branickii | reverse complement strand
TCAGGCACTTCCTATACCCCTGGCCCACAGCAAACCTCTGGCTCCCAACGTTTTCCAGAGCCCAAGGCCTTGCTGTTCTCAGTACGCCTAGGACAGGCAGTTGAGGCAGAGCCATGTGCAGCACAGATACCTGCTGTGTCCTCGTCTGTGTCCCAGGGCAGAACCTGATGCGGGTCTGTAAGAGAAAGGGGGTGTGGACACAGGCTGGCTGTGTGACCTCAGGCGCCCCTCCTTGGGGCTCTGCTTCCTTGTTATGAACAGGGCCTGCTCTTTGCATGGCCGTTCTCAGAACTAAAGTGGCACGGGATGCATCACCCTGGAGGAGCTCAGTGAATCTCCCTGTGGTTGTTGGTAGTAACCGGTTCCCCCAACCCTAACTGTCCCGTGGCTGAACCTAGACCTGGGGACAGGGGGATGGGCTGGCAGGGGTTGAGGGTGTCAGAAAGGGCCTTCTAGGCAGATGTGGAGGCAGATCTGAGTCTGAGCCAGGGGTCTTTGGTCAGGTCAAGTGACCCTTCTGAGCTTCAGCTTATGGTCAGTGAAGCTTGGACAAAGGGGCTCAGCCTCTTTCACGGGACACGACGAGGGCATATGTGGTTGCCCCACTCAGAGCCTTTGTTGGGGAGGGCCTCGTGGGGAACACCTTCCCAGAAGGGGGCCTAGCACAGGCCCCCTCAGTCCAGTCCCTTGCAGGTTGGACCTTGGAGAGTGAGGGCCTGATTCGAGATGTGGGCACCTGGCTCCTGCTCTGGACCTGCATCTGCTGGGGAGTCTCTGTCCCAGAGGAGGGAGGAGGTGAGGGCCGGGCACTGGCATCTGCGTGAGGTGGCCGCGTGGAGAGCGAGGGCCTGGGATGGGGGCAGCTCAGACTTCTCCTCTAGGGGTCCTACCCACCCTCGTTCCCCTCTAGGGCAGTGATGGTGAAGCTTTTAGGGCTTTCAGTGATATAAACAGCCCGCAGTGACACATGCGCCATAATGTGCCACCATGGGAAACCCACCACCTCTCAGGTCTCCCAGCCCTGCCCTTGAAAATTCTCCCGGGACCATTCTCTCTGGAGACTGCCTTGTTAGGGTTATGCTGCAGGTCCTCCCCCACCCCTGACTCTGCTCGGCCCTGAAACATCCGCTGTGGTCCTCAATGGTCATCATCCCCAGGGACAAGGGCTGAAACTTTCACTTGCCTCACCAACTACATCCTCAGGATTGATTGCCACTGGTCTGCCCCGGAACTGGGCCAGGGCTGTGGCCCCTGGCTCCTCTTCACCAGGTGAGGTAGAGGGTCAGGCCTACCTGGGTAGAGGACAGGGCCTGGAGGTGTGGTCTCCACAGGGGGTAGTAGCATCCCTTGGTGCTGACACGTGGCCTTTCCAGCAACCAGGCACCTGGCAGCAAGCACAAGTGCCTCTTCCGGGGCAGCACATGCACTGTGGTGCTGCCGCCTGAGGAGGTGCTCCTGCCTTCTGACAACTTCAGCATCACTTTCCACCACTGTATCTCTGGGATGGAGCAGGTCAGCCTGGTGGACCCACAGTACCTTCCCCGGAGACATGGTGAGCAGGGGGCCTTGCCAGGAGCAGCCTTGGTGCTTGGAGTTTGGGGACAGGAACCTCAGCCTGTGACCCATGTGATTCTAAGAGTCCTCACCAAGCAAGACCCAGGGGTGTGAGCAGACCGGGTCCCTGGGAGGGGAGGGCCCATGTGGCTACAGCAAGGTCTGGGTCTCAGTAGAGAATGAAGATGTATGACTGGTTGGGTTAGGGCCACGGTTTGGTTCCAGTCCCTGGAAATGCTCTGTAGTCATAGCAGGAAGAACTCTATAGCAAGACACTGGGACAAACTTGCATCCATAGACGGTGAAGGAAAGAGAAGCTGAGATTCAGAAACCGCCTTGCTGCATGGGCTGGAAGTCATTGCTGTCCTGTTCGCCCAGTCTTCTGGTGAGGCCCTGGTCAGAGGAAGCCTCGACCAGGGCCCTGTGGGAATCATAGAGCCTCAGTTCGGGGCCAAAGCATGGGCTGCAGCCTCACACAGCCTCACTGTGTTTCAGTGAAGCTGGACCCTCCCTGTGACTTGCAGAGCAACACTAGCTCTGGCTCTTGTGTCCTGACCTGGAGCATCAGTCCTGCCCTGGAGCCGATGGCTATACTTCTCAGCTATGAGCTGGCCTTCAAGAGGCAGGAAGAGACCTGGGAGGTAACACTTTAGTTGGCTTTCCTGGGGCTCTCCTTCTCCCTGGGAGCAGCTAGAGTGCAAGGTGAGGAGGGGAGGGGGCCACATCCCAGTGTGCGCGCATGTGCTTTCATTCTTTACACACGTTTGCATTTATGAGTGTACACGAATGTGTCTGTGCCTTGTGTTTATGGGTATGTGCACTAGGTGTGTCCATGTGTGACTTCCATGAATGGTGAACCTGTGCACACATCTGCGCTTGACTGTGCATGCAAGTGTGAAAATGTGGCTGTAGATGTGGGTGGGTGGGTGCACCTGTGTGTGTGTGTGTGTGTGTGTGTGTGTGTGTGTGTGTGTACATGAGGGGGCCTGTCTGTGTGTACATTCTCAAGGGCAGATGCACCTGGCTACACTCAACACCTGCTAATGGCCCTCAACCCCACAGCAGGCCCAGCACAAGGACCACATAGTTGGGGTGACCTGGTTTACCCTTGAAGCCACTGAGTTGGACCCTGGCTCCACCTATGAAGCCAGGCTGCGGGTTCAGATGGCCACTCTGGAGGGGGACATGGCAGAGGAGGAGCGTCATGAGGGCCAGTGGAGCAACTGGAGCCAGTCTGTGTGCTTCTCCTCTCCTCGAGGTGGGTGTGTCGTGGTGGCTGCTCTTCCGCATCTGGGCCGGGCCTTCTCACTTCTGTCCCTCCTGCCCCCTGCCTTTAGCCCTCTTGGAGCCCCCGCCCCTGGAGACTAAGATGTGTAAGGGGGAAGCATGCATTGGATCCCAGAAAACTGTGTTTACCGGCTGCTGTTAGGAGTGAGCATGGCCTAGGATTGCTCTCCCGGCTAGTGCTTCTATCTGGAGCTGGACAGGACCTTGGTCTCTTTAGGCAAGGCGGGGTTAACTTGTGCACAGTGGTGCTGGGAAGCTTTACAGACCTGACCGTTGACCCTATGGCAGATAAAAAGGGTGAGACCCAGAGTGAGATTCCCCTGGAGACTTCAGCAGGCATGACACAAGTCCTCAAGGGCCATCCTGAACCCTTCCTGCTGGAGGGCATTAATGGATGGCTTCGGGGATACAACCTGACAGTAACGCTGCTCATAGCCCTGCCCACAGGCCTCTTAATTTCATCGGGGAGGTGGCCAGAGGCCATCCTTGTTGCTGTGACCATCTTTCTTCTGCTGACTGGCCTGACCTATCTCCTGTTCAGGCTGTCACTCAGGTAGGTGGCCAGTGCATGTGTGTGTACACATGAACGTATCTGTGTGCATGTGTGTTAGTGTGTGAGGTATGTGTTGGTATGTGCACCAGTAACTGTATGTGTATGAGTGCATGTATGTGTGCGGCAGGCATCAGTTCATGTGTGCGTATCTGTTAGCGTGCATGTGAGCTATTGTGTGTTAGCATGTGCATTGGTTAGTGTCTGTGGTTGTACACATGTGTGTGTGTATGTGAACTGCACGGGTGGGTGTACATGTGAAGTGTTAGTGTGTGCACCTGTTAGTTGGAGGGCCTGTATTAGTGTGTGCATCTGCTAGTGCAGGTTTGTGTCACACATGTATGATTGTGCACACGTTAATGGGTATGTGTAGGTACACATGAATGCATATGTGTCAGTGTGTGCACTTGTTAGCGTGTGCACTAGCATGTGACACTGTAAGTATGTACTGAATGTGTGAGTGTGGCAGCATGCATGTGTGTACATAGGTGCTATCTGGAGCATAGCAGGCCAGCCCTCCCAGCTCCTTTCCTTCCCTTTCTACTGTCCAGTTCTGAGCAGGTGGCTTTTTTTTGTCTTTTTGAGACAGTATCTCGCTCTGCTGTTCAGGCTGGCTTTGAGCTCACTTTGTAGCCCAGGCTGGTCTCAAACTCGCAATAGCCCTCCTGCCTCAGCCTCCCAAGTGCTGGGATTGCAGGCGTGTGCCACCATGCCCAGGCAGATGGATGTCTTCAGGTCTCCACATTGGCCTAATGGAAGGGGACTCCCAAGTATGCAGGCATGAGATGAGAAGGGTGTCCTGGAGCAAATTCTGAAGACTAGGGCAGTTTGGTTCCTATCAGCTGAGGGATAGGGATAGAATCACTGGGAACCAGGACCCGAAGTCCTTGTCTCCTGCCTCTGGGGCTTGCTGGTTTGCTCATCTGTCCACACAATGTGTGAAAGTGTCATTTTGCCATCTAGGGCACATAGGAACCTGTTCTCAGCCCAAGGGTTCCTCTGAGAGCAGAAGAGACCAGGGCTCACCTTAGACAAGCCCCTGTGCCTTACATGTCACCTGTTAGGTGTCAAGGGGGCACGGGACCATGCCTGGGAGTTGGGTGCTGTAGGAGACTGTTCAGCTGTGGCCAGGTCTTGGAGATGAGGGGGAGTGGACAGGGAGGGCGGAGGGTATGGGCAAGGGTGTAGCGCAGGGTCCTGTGGAGCAGGAGGTGCTGGCTCCCCTTAGAGCCACAGTGAGCATGGGCAGGGTGTTTAGTGTGTGCCCTAGCAGGTTTGTTCTGAGAGTGAACCACTGGGAGACAAGGGGCCTGGTGGTATCCATGGAATGGCAATTTGATTTGCGCTAGTGAGAAAAGAGGAGGTGTAGCAAAATGAAGGGAGTGGTCAGAGCCTTGAGAAACTGAGGTCTAAGGATAATCTGAGGGGTAGAAACTTGAGAGGCCAGGCCTGGGGAGGCTGGTGATGTCCTCTAGGCTCTGTTAGGTTGGAGACCTCTCCCGGCCTCCTCGTGGAGGACCAGCGGGTCCCGGGCAGGAGGTCTGGCATTCAGGGCAATGTTAAGTGGGGTGGGGAGCCACAGGCTGCCTGCAGGTGCCACAGATGAGGTTTCTGGAGCCGCCAGCTCCCTCTATGGGTTAAGAGTCTGAGTGCAGGCCCAGTGTGGTGGCACATACCTGTAATCCCAGCACTCAGGAGGCTGGAGCAGGAGCAGGAGGATTGTCACAAGTTCAAGGCCAACCTGGGCTGCATAGTGAGTTCAAAGCCAGCCTGAACTGCATAGCAAGACCTTGTCTTAGAATACAACAAACCAATAAACCAAGTAACCAACCAACCAACCAACAAGAACCTGGCTGCTCACTTCTAGCTGTGGATCTGCTGTTGCAGGTTGTCCTGTGGACACAGGCCTTGGTACACATCAGGTCTGTGGGCATTAGCCAGAGAGGCCGTGGCCTGCCAAACTACATCCATCCTGTCCACATGGCAGAATTGTCTGTTTTTTTTTTTTTTAAATTGAGATGGGGTCTTGCTGTGTTGCCCACGCTTGTGTCAAATTCCTAGACTTAAGCAAAACATAGGGGCCCACACCTGTAATCTCAGCACCCAGGCTGAGGCAGATTTCAAGTTTGAGCCCAGCCTGGGGAAAGTGAGACAGGGTCTCAAAATAAAAAATAAAGGACTGGAGATGTAGCTCATTGTGAAGTTTCTAGATTCAGCCCCTAATCTCACACACACACACACACACACACACACACACACACACACACCCCAAATAAACAAACAAGCTCTTGGGCTCAAGTAATTCTCCTGCCTCAGCCTCCTGAGCAGCTAGGACTACAGAAGTGGGCTACCATGCCCAGTCCTCTGAGGGCAGGTTTGCACGCAATGATGGGGAGAAAGGGGTAGCATCCTGGATATAGAGGGCTGGCACCTGTTGAGTGGACAAAAGCTCAAGTCCCTACAGTGATCTCAGGTCTTCTGGAGTGTGGCCTAGAGAAGAGCCCCTGTCTGGGTCCTACTGACTGTCCCTTCCTGGCCCCAGGGTGAAGAGATCCTTCTACCAGCATGTGCCCTCGCCGGCGGGGTTCTTCCAGCCCCTCTACACTGTGCACGGTGGGAACTTTCAGGTGTGTGGGGACACCATGGCTGTGTGCGGCAGGTGTGGAGGCCTCATGAGCACAGGGTGTGGCTTGGATGGGGCTTGGGATGAGCATGGGGCCCTTGTCAGTGTGCTGAACCTTCTCTGTTCATATAGTGGGTTTAAATTTACATACTGTGTCTCAAGGGGGTAAAAACTTAGTTGTATTTCCTATTGCTGATTTGCTTTCATTCTGTTCTTGGTGGTGAAACTAAACTTTCTCATAACTAATCACTCTCCTCTGCTCCACTACTGAAGGACATGGGCAGTTCAAGGGGCAGACTGGGGGGCCTTCTGTCCCCACCATGGACTCATCTCTCTCCCCCTTCTCCTCCAGACATGTTTCTGAGGAAGGGTCTCTGCTGCTTGTGCTGCCCCTGGACCCTGGCAGGACCTTGGACTCCCCTGGAGGCCACTGTGGGCCATTGTGGGGACCCTGCCTTTCACCCTTTATGGGCTTACTTGGTTCTCATAGGCTTCGGGCATATACAAACAAGCTGGAGGGGTGCACTGACCATCTGGGTGCTTTCCTGGGGCTCATGGTTGTGTGTGTGGGTGCCCATGGGTGATCACTCTCAGGGCTGAGCTCCTCCCCTCAATGTCCCTGGGTCTCTGTCTGCCCTGGGGGCAGGGACATCTTCATCCTGTGTAACTTATTATGCAAAAACAAACAAAAAACCTTTTCAAGACTGTTGCCCCAAAACATAATTTCAAATTTGAAACTAGGCACTTGGCTCTTGACAAAGCCCACCACTGCCCCCAAGGCAGTGGGGGTGAGTGTGAAGAGCCGGGGAAGCTGGGCACAAAGCTGAGCGGGGCAAGGCTGGTGACCGCCCTGGGCTGTGTTGCCCAGCAGAATCCCAGCCCCCTGGGGCGGCGTGGCCTGGCCCTGGGGTGCTGCTCCAGGGGGCAGGTGGAGGACGCATGTGCACAGTGCACTTGGTGGAGGCTCCTGGGTCCACCCCGGGAAGCTTTCTTTTGGAGGTCAGGGCCTCCCGTGGCCCCACCGGAGGGTCCTGACTGCTTCTCTGTGCTGTGTGTGTGGTGGTTCAGGGTGGGGATCCCTGGTCTCCGTAGCTGTTGAAAGGCCCTGGACAGTAGGCTGTAGGGGTTTGCTGTGCCCTTAACACCTGCCCCCACCGGTGCTCTGGTTCCATCCGCTGTGAGCGTGAGATTCTGGGAAGGAACAGTGAGAGGCGGAAGGCATTCCGGGCCCCTGGAAGCTGGGCTGCACACAGGGAATTTGGAATTTCTGGGCACAGGCGCTCCTGGGGCAATGGGTGTGGATGTCTGGAGAACTTCCTGGAGAAGCAGGTTGCTATTCCAAGCGAGTCCTTCCCTCCTCCCTGTGCTCTGTTCCAGACCTGGACAGGGACCTGCGAGGCTGGTCCCCAGCCGACCCAGGATGGTGACGGCACTCCACAAGGAGCCTCAGAGTCCAGTGTGTGGGAGGCCGTCGCACTGCTCACGTATGGCCCGGCGTGGCCCTGGCAGCCCTCAGGCCTGCAGGAGCAAGTGAACCCTGGCTCTGGCCTCCCAGGGTCCTTGAGCCCAGGGGATGTGCTGCCAGCTGGGTGTGTGGACTTGTGGGGACAGCCGTCCCCCTATCTGCCGCAGGAGGACTGGACCTTCATGTCCTCCACCAGACCAGCTCCCCCGGACTCGGAGGGTGGCAGCAGTGACTACTGTGTCTTGAACTGCTATGGGGGTTGCCACCCCCCAGCCTTCCCCGGACATACGCAGAGTCCCCTGCCCATCCCAGCCGTGGCCCGTGGCCTTTCCTGTTTCCAGCAGGGTTTGAATGCCCAGCAGGGAGGCGCCTGTGAGGGGCATGGTCACAGTCAGGGCACCGAGCTGCCGGAGGATCGCTAGGGTGTTTTGCTGCCTCCTGTTCTGGACACGCTCTGGACTCGGTCCTAGAAGTCTAGAACAGTGATTCACCCAGCTGTGTCATGTCCATTTTGGGGAAAATTGACTCAAATCCCTGGAGCTGACCCCTAGCTGGGACAGGACCCCCTGAGAAGCGGAGCTGTGCAGTGGAGAGAGGGGCCCCGTCTGGGCAGAGGCGTGAGGCTCCTTACCCCCTCCTCTCGCCCCAGCGTCCTGACCCCCCCATCCCCTTCTCCCCTCTGGTTTCAGCCCAGGCCGCTTCCTCCCAGCCTGTTCTGCCCAGGGGACACAGGTGAGGCGCCAGGCAGGTGAGCATCCTCTTGCTATGCTTCTTGTGGCACCTTCCACATGGAGGTTACAAGGGCTATCTTGTCTCTTCCAAATTAGATGGCTAGCGAGGGGGTTGGAGATGAGAGGGCCAAAAAACTCTGCCCCTGGGCTGCCGGGGCTCCAGGAAGGGTGCGGAGAAAGCCCAGTGAGCCCCAGGGAGTGACCCTGGACTCAGTACTCCCCTGCTCCCAGGAGGCTGAGAGCTGAGGCTGGAGCCCCCCCCCACAGTGAGGGCAGGAAGCGGAGGACCTTCTTCCCACCCATGCCCTTGTGGGGTGGGCTTGGGGCAACGCTGCGGCCTGGGGAGTGGTGGACAGAGCAGAATGTGCCTGGATTGTTCTCTTAGAGCTGCTCAGACAAAATGCCAGCAACAGGGTGGCTAAGAAACTGAAATCCAGTTGTTCTGGTGGGCTTGCCTTTGTAGCTTAACTTGTTTGTTTGTGGTTTTTTTTTTCCTAGCAGCTTTTAGTATTCTCCTGTTTTTGAATTTCTGGAACTTTGATTGTGATTTGTGAAAGGTCCTTTTCAAGCCCTGAGTATTTGGGGCTCTTTATGCCTCTTATACTTGAATATTGAATTCTTTCCCTAGATTTGGAAATTTTTCTGCTATGATTTCAGTGAATGCATTTTTAAGCCATCTTCTAATTTTTCATTTATTCCTGTAATTCAGAGGTTCTGTTTTTGAGTCATCTAGCAGATGCTGAATCCAGCTCACATGTTGTCTTGCCATTTTTAGGGTGTCACTGAATTTGTGATCTTCTGCATCTACCTTGTCTTATTTCTTTTTCTTTTCTTTTCTGTTCTTTTTTTCTTCTTTTGTCTTTTTGAGACAGGGTCTCGCTATGCAGTTCAGGCGGGCCTTGAGCTCACTGTGTAGCCCAGGGTGGTTTTGAGCTCACAACGACCCTCCTGCCTCAGCCTCCCGAGTGCTGGGATTACAGGTGTGCGCCACCACGCCCGGCCACCTTGTCTTATTTCTGCCATTGTTTTCACATTGGTCAAATTGGCTACTCGTGCTTTCCACTGAATTTTTTCATATTATCTATGTCCCCCTGCTTTCTTTTTAGATGTTCTAATTCTTTACCAAAATGGTCTCTGTTTATTATTTGTTTCTTCTCTAAGCTTACTGAACTTTCTCTTTTCTTTTTCTTTCTTTCTTTTTTTTTTTTTTTTTGAGACAGTCTCACTATGTAGTGCAGGCTGGCTTTGAACTTGTGGTGACCCTCCTGCTTCAGCCTTCCAAGTGCTGGGATTATAGGCCTGCATCACCATGCCCAGCTTGAACATTTTATTAGTAAAATCCTTCACCTGCTTAATTAAATTCATTGTGTCCTTTAGTTATGTTTTGGTATTTATCCAATCTTCATCTTATCAACATAATATTTGAAGGACTTATTAGTGTCCAACCTTTTTCTCCAGGCTTAATCCCCAGCATAACTCGGAGAGGAGAAAATGTAATACATAGTGTCCGCGGGGCGTGGTGGCGCACGCCTTAATCCCAGCAAGAGACTGAGGCAGGAGGATCATTGCAAGTTCGAGGCCATCCTGGGCTACAAAGTGAGCTCAAGGCCAGCCTGAACTGCATAGTGAGACCTTGTCTCAAAAGACAAAAAAAGAGAAAGAAATACGGTAGTGTTGATGACACAAAAACAAACCAGATAAGGTATGCGGTAAAAAGCAAGTAAAAGCAATCACACGACACCATAAACAATAGAAAAGAAATCAGCAGTAATAAAGAGCAAAAAACAGACTGGCTATTGACATACTGTAAGAACCAATATATTGTAACTGCCCTACTAACCTGCTTTGACTTGATTTCATTGTTTACCTTTTTTCTCTTTAAAATAAAAAAAGAAGAACCAATACAGCTGGATATGGTGGTGCACGCCTGTAATCCCAGCACTTGGGAGGCTGAGGCAGGAGGATCACTGGGAGTTTGAGGCCAGCCTGGGCGACATAGTGAGTTCAAGCCCAGCCTGAACTGCATAGTATGACCCTGTCTTAAATAAATGAATAAATACATAAATAAATAAATGTTTGTCTGGAGAAAAAAAAGAAAGAAAGAAAGAAGAAAGCCTGACTGAAACCAGCAGTAAAACCTGGGGCCGCATACATGAGCAGCTGTGACCATCTGGGAAAGCAAACCATGGAGGGCACGTAGGAAGGGGACAAAAACATGTTGCAAAATCCCTAAGCAGAAGAAAGTTTTCTGTTTTCCCCCATGTCCTACACCCTGTTCTCAAGGCAGCCTGGGACCTGGAACGGACACAAGAAGGCAGACAGAATTCTGAAAGGAACACAACTCTTCTGGCTTGAAGAAGATAAACTCCTATGACTCTGAGCAACTCTGTAATTTTCCTTTACTGTTCATTTTCCTTCACTTATGACTATTATTTTCTCCCTCCTACATCACCCAGAATCCAGGAAATTCTGTGGTCACGCAGTGACAGTGGAGCTAATAGGAGCATCGCTTTCTCATCTGAGGACCTGATTTCCCAAGAGTGGCACTTAACGCCCATTACTTTTGTTACTTCCTAAATTCTTGGTACTTGGCATGGACACAGCCTCCAACACAGAAAGTGCCCAGGACTGTAGGAACTCAAGTCTAAGTTTTGTTTCCAGAAAACCAGAAGGAGAAGATCTGAGAGTGATGTGTGAGGATTGTGGAGAGGAACGAGTTTAGAAAGTCACTCTGCAACTGGGGCTCAAACTGAGCTGCTCTCGCATAGGTCTGAAAAGACTATGGGCAAATAATTAAGGTATAGATTGCTGGCTGGACGCCAGGTGGCCACTGTGTAGTTCACATTTAAGAGAGCTCCAAAGGTCACGTTAAAGGTTTTCTAAATCGATGCGATCTGAAAACCATAACCCACAGAAAGCTAGTTAATGTCAACTGAACATATAGTCTGCTAAAATAAAAATTATCAGTGTACAATTGTAAATAGTTCCATAGTACTGTACCTAAAATCAGGTGTATCCTGGATAAGACTATACAAGACTACTGCTGAGTGTGGTGGCGCAGGCCTGTAATCCCAGCGCTTGGGAGGCTGAGGCAGGAGAATCGCTGGGAGTTTGAGGCCAGCCTGAACTGCATAGCAAAATCGTGTTTCAGAAAGACAAAACAAACACACGCACACACGAAAACCCCCAACTGATCAAACAAACAAACGAAAAACCCATTGAGCATACAAAGTTCCTAGAAAAACTTAACTGACATAGGAAGGATAGTGAACAAGTATCCTCCTGACCTACTGTTACGGGTGACATCTAAATGTCCCCCAAGGTGGTGGTGTGGGCCAGTAAGCCTGGCACTCAGGAGGCTGAGACAGGATGATTGCTGTAAGTTTGAGGCCATCCTGGGCTACCTGAGTGAGTTCAAGACCTGCCTGCAGTATATAGTGAGACCCTGTCTGAAAAAGGTCTCCCAAAGCCTCGGATGTTCAGGGATGGGGCTTTGCGAAGATGAGTGGACCGATGGGCTCCGTACTCACCTACGGATTCATCCATGGACGAGCTCAGAGCTGAGCGTGCTGCCAGGAGGCGAGGCCCGCTTGGTAGCGGCATTGCAGGGGGGTGTCTCTCCCTCCCCAGCCCCTTCTTTCTCTCCCTGCACCCTGGAAGACACAGGATAAGCAGCTTTCCTACACCCAGGCCCGTCCACTTCTGCTTTAGGGTCAGCCAGTGAAACCAGGAGCCAAACTAGACCCCTCCTCCTTTTGCTTTCAAGCATTAGCCGCTTAGCGAGTGCATCTGTGAACAAGTACAGTGTACCTGGAAAACCACATCCACTTTATTTTTTAAACATTCTATTTGTTAAAGGACCGGAAAGGAAGACAGAACAATAGCTACATTTGATGGATTTGTGTGATTTAATACTTGGCATTTGGACAGCAGTAACCCAAAACTGATGAGTCGTGGGTGGAGCTTTTTTTTTTTTTTTTTTTTTTTTGTCTTTTTGGGACAGGGTCTCACTATACAGTTCAGGATGTTCTCGAGCTTACTTTGTAGCCCAGGCTGGTCTTGAACTTGCAATAATCCTCCTGCCTCAGCCTCCCGAGTGCTGGGATTACAGGCGTGTGCCATCACGCCCAGCTAACATAGGTTTTTTTTTTTTTTGTACCAGGAATTGAACTCAGGACCTTGTGCCTGGGAGGCAGGCGCTTGTGCCACTGAGCTATATCCCCAGCCCCTCACACCAGGCATTAAAACTATTTTTTTGTTGTTGTTTGCTTGTTTTTTTATTTATTTATTTTTTTAATTTTTTTGTGGTACTGGGGATCGAACTCAGGAGCCTGCGCTTGCTAGGCAGGCACTTATTCCACTGAGCTATATCCCCAGCCTTGTTGTTTGCTTGTTTATTGTTTTTTTGCTATTTGTTTTTGTCTTTTTGAGACAGGGTCTTAATTATGCAGTTCAAGACAAGGCTAGTTTTGAGCTCATGTTTTTTTTTTTTTGCTTTACAATCTATAGATCTATTGAGTAAAACAAAATCAGTATCAGACAGACTCAATTTGGGCTGGTTCAAATGTGACTAAGGTCCATTTGCAGCAGAGAAGAACTGAGGTAAAGACAGTACAATGTTGCTAGCAAGGGGACAAAGAAAAAAATAATTTTCCAGTAACTGAAAGCAGGCACCACCCAGCCAGTGTGAATCAGTTAGCCTACAAGGGGACGCAACATTTAACGTGTGGGGCCAGAATCAAGGGAAGCACAGAACACTCCGAGAGGAGAGAGCGCTCCCCCTGCCCCAGGAAGCTGCGCAGCGGAGGTTGGCGGTGGAGGAGCTGTCAGCGCTCACGGTGACCACACCCTAGCCTTCAGGTGGTGTGACCCTTTCCTGTGCATGCTTTTCACAGTGGATCTGATCCTCTACAAAGAAATGGCCCTTCTGTTTCAGGTTGGTACTGGGTGCAGTCAGTGTACCCGTAACACTCGGGGTGGTGGTGACCGTCCCGCAGCTTCACAAACACGCCAACAATGCCAGTCCCACATTTGTCACACACGGGCAACTTCTGAGCATTTCCAACCGATGCTGCCACTTTGGTCACTAGAGCTTTAACACTTCTGAATCCTGAGGGCTTGTTGGGGTCTCCTTTTTCCTCTGACTCCAGGATTTCCAGGATGTGGACTGTTTGGGGGGCTCATTTAACTCCTGTTTCTCCTGAAGCCTCTTGTAAACTTGAGATGCTTTGTCGATGATGAGGCTGCCTGAATGCTGGGAATGAAGGGTCTGCCATTTGCCTCTTCTCCACCGCTGCGGTCTTTGACTCCACAGCACTGTTGAAGCTAGAGATGTTTTCAGAAGAGTAGAGGCCAGCAGGGTTGTTGCTCTGGTTCTTGAAGATTCCGGGGCAGTGCTGGCAGCAGGTGAAGCAGTAAAGGGCGTGGCACTTCCGTTGTGGGCACTTCCTCTGGGCAGGACCTCCTGGGGTTCAGAGGCTAAATTCATCTCGTATGGATGACATTTCCCCTCCTCAGTCACCAGAGGAGACCAGATTTTATGTTCAGATCTGGTTACCGTGAGATTCGTGTTGTCTGTGCAGCCCTTGAGTTTGTTCTGAGTTTCCAAGTGCGTCATATTGCTGGTATTTTCCCCATCAATGGCTGTGATCACATCTCCAATACATAAATTAGCTGTAGCAGCTTTGCTTACAGGAGTGACCTGAGAAATGGCGAAAGGCTGCTCAAAGTCTTTGCCGTCCATGAGACAGAAGCCCCACAGCCCTGGGCCCTGAAGGACAATCTGCTGGGTAGCCACAGTGCTGCGTGGATAGAAGATCCCTGGGGACAGTTGGGGCGGACAGCACAGCCCTGTGGGACCGCAGGGCAGCTGTCAGAGAAAGGTGAACTCAGGCTGGCCTCAAACTCTCAACAGATCCTCCTGCCTCAGCCTCTGGAGTGCTAGGATTACTGGAGCACTAGGATTACAGGCATGCACCACCACGCCCAGCAGGAGCATGTTATTCTTTGTACTGGTGTGGGAATTTGAATGTACTGGTGGGGGAAGTAATAAGAATCTGTTGATTAAAAGTCTGCAGCATAAAAGAAAAGTTGGCAGTTTAAGAGCATGGAAACATTTTGCCACTTTTTCTATAAAGACAGGAAATTAAGAGCACTCTTGGCTTTTCTAAGTGTGATGTTTTGTTCACTGAACTGTAATTAGAAGACTCTAGAGTAAATTACCTGAAACCATCTGCTTTTCCTGAAAGGAGATATATTTTTATCTCACTTCAAATTATTATTTATCTTCGTCTTTTTGAGACAGGGTCTTGCTGTGCAGTCCAGGCTGGCCTTGAGCTCACTTTGTAGCCCAGGCTGGTCTCATACTTGTAATGATCCTTCTGCCTCAGCCTCCTGAGTGCTGGAACAATGTAAGAGAACTTTGTTTTCATAGTCTCCTAGATAGAGTGGTATTTTATTCCATATCTGAGATTTTATTGGTTGTACTGAGGATCAGTACAGACATTTCACGCTGTACACAATTCTTAACACATGTACCAAAAGTCTAAAATGCCATGTATTGTTTCTTTTTTAGTTATTCCAGTGACTTTCCAGCTTCAAATTTGGAGGTAAATTTCCCATAAGAGGATTAAGTACCAGTATTCTCAAGTGCTGACAAAGTGTTACTTAAGTCCCACCGATTCACAGTTTCCTGTTACATACACTATAAACTCAAATTTTTTTTTTTTTTTGCGGTACTAGGGATCGAACTCAGGACCCGGCGCTTGCTAGGCAAGCGCTTATTCCACTGAGCTATATCCCCAGCCCCTAAACTCAAATTTTTGATCTTTCACAGCACATTAACAAAATTAGGCAAACTGGACTACCACAACCAAAGATGTCACAGAGGGAACACGATTCTGATGGGGCAGCAGTCAGGAAGTAGTTTTCTTTAGGAAACAATACTACTAAGATCAACATGGGAATAGAAATCATTTAAAATATCGAAGACATATTAAATGCATGACTGTGACTCCAAATTGCTGTTTAGCATGCTTTGTATTGCAGGATATAAAACTACCCCCCACCTGCGGAGAATGTTAAGCTGACACCCGAGACAGTCAGAGCCTGCCACAATTCAGTGTCCCACTATTTTCTGGTTGTACCAAAAAATAAACAGCCAGCAAATGATTTCACCTCTAAAAAAAATCATTTACACTTAAAAAATGCAATGAGGGGGATTCCTTCCTTTTTAAAAATGTTTCTAGAGCTACTAAAAAACTTGCATTTACAGAATAGTTGATAAAAATATCCCTCTGGATTGTACAAGAAGGGAGACAGGGAGCACTGATAAGACGTGGTGTGTGATTAATCAGATCTGACATCTTTCTCTTCCGTTTCGTCAGCGGCTGCACGCTTGTCTTTACTCTCTCCATTTTCCGCAGGTAAATAAATCTTCCTCGGTTTCTTGATCAGCCACTTTGGCCTGTTTTTCCTTGGCTCCCCTTTTGCCTTTTGCCTGCACTTTTTTGTCCAAAGATTTATCCTTTCCTGCTGCCTTTTTTGGCTTCCTTTCCACTTTTGGAGGAGCAAGTTTAGCTGACAACCTCTGTGATCTCCTCTTGGACTCCTCTTTGCCGCCCCTTCAGAGGAGCTGACCTTCCTCTGGGGCATCTTGGCAGCACGAGCGGAAGCTGCGGGCCCAAGCGCACAGGAGCCTCATGGAGCTAAGCTGCTCTGCTCCGCCACTAGAGTGGTATTTTGGAAGGCGACAGGAGTTCAAATATACCTAAAGGGATATGCTTCAAACAATGTGTTTGCTTTGAGTATATGTTAATAAATTTAGGTTTGCAATCTGAACCTTACTTATAAGAAATAAAATCTGGGCCGAGACTAAAGAAGACCAAGGCCATAGGTTCTTTTCTGAAGTCAGAATGTGATTGCGATAATACTTTTGCAGAAACCTAAAAAAACATTTAGAAGGAAAAAAAATTAATGTCATTATCAAAACTTACTGGCCTGGCATGGTGGCACACGCCTATAATCCCAGCACTCAGGAGGCTGAGGCAGGAGGATTGTCCCGAGTTCGAGACCAGCCTGGGCTACAAAGTGAGCTCAAGGCCAGCCTGAACTGCATAATGAGACCCTGTCTCAAAAAGACCAAAAGGCCAGGCTGGGGATATAGCTCAGTGGAATAAGCACCTGCCTGGCAGGAGCAGGGTCCTGAGTTCAATCCCTGGTACCAGAAAAAGAAAAAAAAAAAAACCAAAAAACTTACTGCACATTTCCTCTAAGAGAAATATATACAAAGTCATTTATTTCTAATTCTATTAAACTTAAAAGGACGTATTTCAGTGATGGTATCCACACTAAAGTCAAGATTGAGTTTCACGCTCTTCCATATGACTTTCTCAGCCTTTTAAACCCACAGAGAGAAAACTGTTGCTTTTCCAAGATAAATGGACATGACTGCTTTGACTGGGACATTATCTCACTTCAGTAGCCTATTGGTCTTATAAATTAGGTGAAGAAAGCAGGATATTCTATATGTCCAAGAGAAAGTCACTGTCCCCAAAGGCTTTTTAAAAACTTTCTTTTATTTTCCAGTACTAGGGACTGATTGAACCCAGGACTTTTGCTTTGAGCTGCACAGGCTGAGCTTGAATTTGTGATCGTCCTGCCTCAGCTTCCCAGAGCCAAGTTTATTCTTAACCTGAGACATGCTATTTGGTATGTTGTCCACTCACACTCTCAAGCCCAGGCCCATTCTTTATCTTTTTTTTTTCATACCAGAAATCGAACTCAGGACCTTGCACTTGCCAGGCAGGCGCTTATGCCACTGAGCTATATCCCTTGCCCTCTTTCTTTCTTCTTTCTTCTTTTTCTTTCTTTCTTTTTCTTTCTTTCTTTTTCTTTCTTTCTTTCCTTCCTTCCTTCCTTCTCTTCCTCTTCTCTCTCTGTCTCTCTCTCTCTCTGTCTTCTTTCTTCTTTCTTTTTCTTTCTTGACAGGCTCTCACTATATAGCCTAGCCTAGGCTGGCCTTGACCTCATGGCAATCCTCCTGCCTCAGCCTCCTAAACACTAGGATTACAGAAGTGCACTGCCATGACCAGCTTTTCTGTTTTTCATACACTAAAGCTGAAAAAACATCGATTGTAAATCCGCCTAGGGTCCTTTTGTTCAGTTCAGGTAGAAATTGTGAATCATCAAAGTGCAGCTCTGCTAGCAGTCCTGATGTCACCCGGTGACACAACATAATGCTGGGTGCCCACAGTTGACACAGCCAGCTGCTGAGCAGTACTGTCTGATGCTGGCGTGTGCTGGAATCTGTAGGTCCGTTCTATTGGGCGGTAGTCTCTGTTGCTGGTCTTCATTGGTCAATGTCTCTGGAGCTCTTTGGGGCTCACAGCTCTGAGTGTTTATTCTTTCTTTTGAAGTGATCGCTCTGTTCATACTACTCAGCATAAAAATCTAGAGTAGATTTACAGAACTTTTATTTTTTGACACAGGGTCTCGCTATGCAGTTCAGGCTGGGCTTGAGCTCACTCTGTAGCCCAGGCTGGTCTCAAACTCAAGATGATCCTCCTGCCTCAGCCTCCCAAGTGCTGGGATTACAGGCATGTGCCACCATGTCTGGCAGCTTACAGGACTTTTGCACTCCACACTACTTGATGATTTTCATTTTCAAATATTTCTTTCATGAATTCATGACTTTCTTTTCTTTTCCTTTTTTTTTTTTTTTTGTACCAGGTATCAAATTCGGGACCTTGTGCTTGCCAGGCAGGGGTTGTGCTGCTGAGCTATATCTGCGCCCCCCTCAAGAAATAAACCACACGCAGGTTTTCAGGAACAACAATGCAAGTCTTTATTTGTGGCCACCAAAGTCACATACACCAACAGCTGGCATAGGAAAAATGAGAATCAAGCGCTTCTGTCTCATTTCCCCCTGATAGTTCATCCTTCTTAATCTTAAGGCGAGCTGAAGAGCAAAGTCTATTTTCTATAACTGCTTCGAGGCTGTTCTGTGGCGGTTGACCCTGCCTACCAGAGAAGTAAAAATCACCAACTGCCCCAGTGATGTGTGGGGTCCTGGTTCTTTCTCCAGAGACACTGGCGGAGGCCTTGCATCATTATCGGCCCAATGTAAAATTTATTTAGTCTGGAAGAGACACTTTCCCAACAGGTTAACGTGTTCCCACTAATTTGAACCACTGGAAGTAAATGTGTGACTGTCCCATCCAGCAGCTCATACCACCTGGTGGGATTGTCCCAAGCTGCCCAGTGAGACAGTCATCCATATAATGCTGGTGGACAGGCTTGTTCCATGCCACCCAATGGCACAGTAGCACATTCAGATCAGAGCGGGACATGAACGACAGCCCCGTCGTGAATGTGTTAAAGGTACAGCGTAGGATGATTACTGCCTGAGGACACTCGTGGGGCTTCTGCCAGGGCCATTGCAACTTGACCCTCTGGAACTGCACGTGTCCCCTCCTTCAAGGTCTAGAAACTACCTCCAAGCCTGTGTCTGGCCTTCGTGATAAGGACACACGATTGCCAATACAGCTCACATTTTGAGTTCTCTCAGCACAACTCTCTCCGTACAGGCCATATTCTGTTACCCTGGCAAAAGGCCTTAGTCCCTTCGGGGAAGGATGGGAGAAAGACTGATGGTATAAATCTTTGGTAGTGCGCCCAGGTATGTCCTCAAAGGAGAGGGAGAGGAGCAGCTGCCTGCAGTCACTCCACACCCACGGCAAGAGGGAGCTGTGTGGCCCCCCCGGGCATTTTGGCAGAGCAGCCATATATGAACTACATGTACATTCTCTTCTTTGGTCTGAATTCCTGCCAGATAGTTTTGGGTTTTTTTCTCTTTGATTTAGTTGGTGCTTATCTCTCCTCCTTTCTTGTCTCCATCTCATTCTCTCTCTCTCTCTCTCTCTCTCTCTCTCTCTCTCTCTCTCTCTCTCTCTCTCTCTTTCTTCTTCTTTTTTTTGAGGCAGTGTCTCACTATATAGTACAGGCTGGTCTTAAACTTACTCATGCACCTCAGGCTGGCCTCAAACTTATGGCAATTCTCCTGCCTCAGCCTCCCAAGCTCTGGAATTATAGGCACGCACCACCCACCTGATTTAGCAATACTTTTTCTTGGTTTTTACTTGTTTCTCCCATTTTAAAAATTCTCCTCAAATTTTTAGTTCACCACATTCTTCCCTCTCTCAGCCACTCCAGTCTTCTCTTGTATTAACCCTTGGTCCTCTCTGTTCTACTCCTCTTTAAAATTCTTTATGGTTCCTTTTGTGCTCCTTTATCTTACCAGCACCCTTATCTTCCCTTGCCTCTTTTTCACACTACAGTACAAAAATATATCAATGGCTTCTGACAACCTTGTGCCTTTCCTCAATTTCAGTGTACACTTCCTCCTCTTCTGTGCCATCCTTCCCCCACAAATACATTCTTAAAACCCTCAACATTAACCCTTGGGCCCAACTGAAAGACTTCCCACAGAATCTGACCCCAAATCTAATTTTTCACCTATTATTATTTCTCATATCTACCTCTCCCCCCACTGACTTACACTCTTCTTTCACCCCTCCCTCCATCTCATCTCTCCACTTTCCTTCCATGTCACAGAATAACTGCTAATAACAATTTAATACAAGCTGAAAGAATATTGATAAAGGGTGAAAGTGTAAATGTGAGGTTTATCACAAGTACGCGATATACAATCAGCTCTGTTGATGTTATAACCAGAAGTAATTATTTCCTCAAAACACAGGGATGAGGTCCAAACCGCTTAAACAGATGAACGGGTAAATACTATCTCTAGACAAATAAAACTGAAAACACATCGCTAGCAACAGTGTCTTACTAAAAAGAGCTTCATATCAATTACAACCCCTCACCCTACTTGACCTCAACTCTTAGCCCCCAAAAACAAAACAACCAAACACACATACAAAAACAAACAAAAATTGGAAAACAAAGCAATGAAAGACCTCCAAGGTGTCCCACCTCTGCCAGGCAGATCCAGGGGACACTGATGGAGAGCAAAAAGAATGCCAGATAGCAGAGCGTTACAAACTGACTCGGGCTTATGGAATTATCATACAAAAGGACCAGTGTGGATTTGGGGAAAACAAATAAAAAAACTGGAACAGTTGACCAAATGGTTCAAAACTTGAATAACAAATGTACCAAAAATATAGATTCCATGAAAAGGCATTAGATGTTAAAAAATTGTACAGAATTCATAAATTGCAGAAATGACCAATATAAATGACATGGTTTCTCAAGTCAAGGACGAAATGGTAAATTATAATGAATCACTCAGAAAAGCATTAAAGGTGAGAACAAGAAAAATTCGTCCAATAGCTACTAGACAAAACTGAGAAGACCAACCAGAAGTTAATTGGAGTTAGAAACAAAGTAGAAGATAGCACAATGGAGTAGGTTTTTTTTTTGTTTGTTTGTTTTGGTACCAGGAATTGAACTCAGGACCTTGTGCTTGCCAGACAGGTGCTTATGCCACTGAGCTATACCCCCAGCCTAATTTGTTAACACAAATCATAATAAAAAATCATAGGAGCCAGGTGTGGTAGCACACACTTATAATTCCAGCACTTGGGAGGCTGAGGCAGGAAGATTATTGAAAGTTTGAGAACCAGCCTGGGCTACAAAGTGAGCCCAAGGTCAACCTGAACTAATAGTGAGACTCTATCTCAAAAAGACAAAACAAAACAAAGCCCCAAAGCAAAACAAAAAAATCATAATAAAAAAACTTGCCAAAAGGAAAAAGTTCAACATACAAGTTAAGCTTGTGGAACACTAAACAACTACAATGGAAGAAGTGCCACGTGCCTCATAACAATGTAAATGCCAGATGTCAAAAAGCAAACAACAAACAAAACCAGAATTGTAAAAGCTGTCAGAGAAAAGCAAAAAAACCACATATAAATGTAAACCTGTCAGAATTACAGAAGACTTCTCAACATAAACTTTAAAGGCCAGGAGTTGGGCTGGAGATGTAGCTCAGTAGTACAAGCACATGGTCCTGAGTTTAATTCCTGGTACAAAAAAAAAAAAGGTATTGGAGTAAAGTATTTCAAACCCTAAGAGCAAACAACTACCAATCCAGTAACCCAGATTAACATATCTGGCAAAACTTTCTTTCAAAATAGGTAGAGAAGTAAGGACATTACACAGATTGGAAGACTAAATAAAAACAGAAGCCAATAGTCTGTTGCATGGAAAAAACACATCTAATCCAAAAAGATATTCACAGACTAAAAAGCAAAGCATGGAAAACAATATTTCATGGACTTCCAAAACAAACAGGGATGGCAATTTTACTCTCAGATAAAGTAAACTTCAAACTGATAATGATGAGAAGAGACAAAGAAGGTCACCATATACTAGTTAAGGGAATAATCCAACAAGAAGCGATAACACTTATATATGCACTGAATAATATAGCCCCTATCTTCATAAAACAAATACTGCTGGACATAAAAGATCAAATAACACTAACACAGTCATAGTAGGTGACCTCAATACCCCACTTATGCAAAGAGATAGATCCACTAAACAATAAGTGAATAAACAGTGTCATGGTGAACACCTATAATCCTAGCACTTGGGAGGCTGAAGCAGGAGGATAGCTGTGAGTTGGAGGCTGGCCTGGACTACATAGTAGTGAGTTCAAGGCCAGTCTGGAATACACAGTGAGATCCTGCTCAAAAAACAAAATCAGTAAACATCAGAGCTGAATCTCACCTTTGACATACAAACTTAATAGATATCTACAGAGTGTTCTGCCCTTCTGAAACAGAGTACACATTCTTCTCAACAGCACAGCACACGGAAATTTCTCCAAAATAGACCACAAACTAGTCCACGAAGCCTGCTTAAATAAATATAAAAGAATCAAAATCACTCTATTTACTATCAGATCATTGTGCAATGAAACTAGAAGTCAATCACAGAAGAAACCACAGAAAATTTAGAAACACCTGGACACTTAATAACACACTCCTCAGTACCCAAAAGGTCACAGAAGAAATAAGGAAGAAATTAAACAATTTTTGGAAACAACAATGCCAGCACAATACACCAGAGCCTACGGGACACAATGAAAACAGTCCTAACAGGGAAGCTTATTGTAATCAATGATCCCACGAGCAAAACAGTGAGCTCAAATAAATAACCCAATGAGGAACCCCAAGACTCTTGAAAGACAACAAAAATCCAAGCCCAGGGTCCCAGCCATCTTTATCTTCTGAGAGAGAGGGCTGGGTGTCCCTCGCTGACTGCGTGATCTCCCACAAAAGCCCACTGGAAGCAAATATTTCCTTAGAACTATAAAGTGTGGTTGAGTTATCAAGCAAAGGTGAGGCATTAGAATTACTAATAATTAGAATTAGAGTCACCATCACCTGCCTGGGAAATTCCAGATTTCCTCAAAGGAACAAGAAAACCAAGACTCCTTTGATCACTTACCTTAGATGATCTAAGGAAAGAGGGAAAAATCCACACATGTCAAATTCTGTTACTTGAAAGTTAAACAGGATCTCTGAAAAATAAGTTTTGCTGGGCGTGGTGGTGCACAGCTGTAATCCCAGCACTCCAGAGGCTGAGGCAGGAGGATCATTGTGAATTCGAGACCAGCCTGGGCTACAAAGTGAGCTCAAGGCCAGCCTGAACTGCAGAGTGAGACCCTGTCTCACATAGACAAAAAGAAAACAAAAAGTAGTTTTTAGGTGTTCATCCAATTGGCCTGGGTGTCCTTGGATTATTAGATGTTCTTACAATCAGCTGAAAGAGTCAAACAACTCTAATCTGAAAATATGAAATCTGAACAGCGCCAAACCTTGACACTTTTTGAGTGCTGGTAGGAAGCAGTGGGCAGCCTGAGGTCGCCCAGGACACTCACAGCACTCAGCAACAGGGACAGTGTGTGCAGGATGTCTGCACAGTCTTTAGTACAGTCCCGCTCTGGAGCAAGCAGGGAGGGGGGCACCTGTACCCCCTTCTCCTGCACCAGCACAAGCTATGCCTGCTGATGGCCACTGAAGGTGGCATGTCAGGATGAACTGTACCTGCTCTCTGGAGTGCTTCTCTCCGGCATTACTCCCTTTGGGGAAGGACAGGGAGGGGCAGGGATTGGGGAAGGAGGACTGCAGAGCATGGGCAAAGGTGGGAGAGTGAAAGGGGGTGGAATGCGGTACAGGTGGGAGGCGAGGGGTGGGGGTGGCAGGGCCAAGGCCTGATTGGGAGGGGACACAAGGGGCAGTGGGGTTTGGAATGGAGGCTGAAGGGTGGAGGCAAGGGCTGGAGGGGGCACAGGTTGGGGGGGCAGTGAGGGGTAGGTGACGCGCCATGGGTGGAGAGAGGAGGGCGAAGGAGGAGCCTGCTGTGCAGCAGGTGACACGGTCCTGACTCAGAGGCCAGCAGAGGAACGGAGATGGTACCAGGGCCGGTACCCTGTCAGGAATCAAAACCTTGATTTGTGTTTTCTCCTAAGGAGTCAGTGACTGAAAACCTTTTAAACTAAAAACAGCAACTCTTCACTTTGGGCTCACAGATGTTCAAAAGGTCACTCAGAGAACAAAGCTTGATTATCATTTTGGATCTTTGTTCCTATAAAGCTTAGGATGAAATCCCTTCTTGGCTCTACATGCAGGTGTTATCAGTCGGGGAGCATGTCTCTTTTGGGGTGGGGAGGCAGAGTCAGGCTCTTGGGGAAGTGAGGAGGATCCTTCCCTGGTGAAGATGAGGCGAGGGGTTCCCAACAAAGTGGAGGCCACGTTCAAAGTCATTCAAGCTGGGGTCCAGGATCTCTTTGGCTCTTTGCAATTGAGCTTCTTCGCTTATACCTGGGAAATACTTACCCTCCAAAACTAGGCTTTTCTGGGACGTACGAGGAGTGGAGTGGGGTCTGAAACTGTGTGCCTTCGTGTTAGCAGTCCCAAAATTTGAACACAAACCGTGGTGACCCTGGTGGCACAGAGAAATAGGCAGTATGCGAAGGAAGCTGTTTACCCAGGCCTGTGCCATCATGGCCCAGACATCTTCATGCCTGCAGACAAGGGGAGCTTCAGGCTCCCAGCCACACTGGTGAATGAGTGAATGAACAAATGAGCAAATGAAGGAATACAGAAGTACATTCAAATGAGGTCATGGCATTGATCACCACTAGACCTGGGATGGTCACAAACAGGTCTTAGTCTTTCTTCTCCCTTGACTTATTTAACAGAGGTTTGTTCTTGAGGAAAGGTGACTATAAAGGCTCAAGGAGATTTTGTTCTGCAATTCAGGCAGATAATTATTTCAAAGTGACAAACTGTAAGGAAACTCTGAGAAAGCACACAAGCTGCTGCTGGGAAGTCACAAAGGCAAGTCAATCCTGGTACAGTTGCTCACCAGCCTCTCTCTGAGACCTGAGAGGCAGTAGCCCTAGGTTCTGGAAGGGCCCCTGCCAAGGGCGCACAGATTGCACACACATGCTGATGTGGGAAAACCCTTGTCCAGTGGGCAAGGCTGAGAGGGGAAGAAGGTGGCTGTGGGGGACTTGGACGGGGAAGCTTCTGAAGTTTGGCCATAGTTTTCAGGATCTAACTGCTGTTGCTTTGCTGGGATTGGTGCATGGAGAAGAAGGTGGAATAGGGGAGGAGGGGTCAGGAGGAACTAAGTGGGCACAACCCTCACTCTCTGGGACCAAGTGTGGTCAAGGAGGGCCAGAAATGAGTGGTTGGGCAGATGTCCTGGCATGGGCAGGTTGCAGGGCATGGAGGAAAGACGAGGATGACAGCCGGGTGCTGACTGCCCACTAGCCAAGGCTGTCCAAAGGCTTTCCTTTTTGGTGATGGGTGGAATGTAAGAGGAACAGCTTAAGGACAAACAGAAAGTGCTCAGCTGAGATGTTCAGACTTTATTTTTTCCACCTTTGTGGAGGTATATGTGTCCTTAATTACAGTCACCATCAGCTGACAGAATAACTGCGCAATTCGTAATCAACAGAAATTTATCTCTTCACAGTTTTAGAGCTTGGGAGGTCTGAAATCTGTGTCCCAGAAAGGTAGGTCTTGCCCACTGGCCTTGCCCACTCTGAGGCCTCTTTTCTTGGTTTATATGTGATTGCCATCTCTCTGTGTGTTCACATAATCTTTTTTTTTTTTTTTGGTGCAGATGTATGGAGATAGACAGAGAATGAGCTGTTTGGTGTCACTATATTTTGGTAACTGGGAACTGAACCCAGGGGTGCTCTACTACTGAGCTACATCCTTGGCCCTTTTTAATTTTTTTATTTTGCAGCACCATCTCACTAAGTTACCCAGGCGGGATTTGAATTTGCAATTCTCCTACCTCAGCCTTCTTCAATGCTTGGATTACAGGTGTGCATAACCCCTTTTTATATAAGAACACCAATTCTAAGGGATCATAGCTTCCCTTTTATGACCACACTTAATCTTAATTATTTCCTTTAAGGCCCTATCTCCACATGCGGTTACATTAGAGATTAGGGCTTCAACATATTAATTTGGGGTGAGGACAGAAACATTAAATAACATACCATAGGTTTTTTTCCCTTCGCCAGCAATGAAAACAAGGGGGGGTGTCTTCATTTCAGAAAAGCAAGAGTCATCCTGTACAATGACAAGAGACTGCTAAAACTTCCACTGAGGGAAGAAATGGAGGGGGATGCATTTGAAAGAGTCTGCCCAGGAGAGGACGGGAGAGGCTGAGTCTGGGCTGACCTGTGGGGTGAAGGGACAGAGAATTCCAGAGGAAAAGGTTTGTTCTGTGACCTCCTAAAATAACCTGAAGCCATAAGGGCCTGGCCTCTCAAATTAGCCATGCTGGGGAGGAAAGTCACAGAGACCTTCCCAGTTAAGGGAAACTTTTCAATTTTCTGTCCTGAATTACTCAAGGGCGTTGTGCATTTTTATGCTGTCTCAGTTCCTTTTGGGTGAAGACACAGAAGCCAGAAAGGGAGAACCTGGCCCAAGAGAAAGTAGTTAAATAAAGAAGGAAATTTGGCCTGTGGAGCCCTGGTGTGGCATGGGCTCTTTGTCCCCAGTGTGGGACTCTGGCTGGCTGCACTCTGCTGGCACCTGCTACACAACAGGGTCCTGACTAAGTGGCTCACACCTGACACAGCTTCTGCAGGCCCATCTGCATCAGGATTAAGTGCACAGTAAGTCATCAGTGGCTGGTCTACATTCCCAGGGCTGAGTGTCCTGACAGGTAAAACTACCCCTTTTGAAAAATCTTTTGGAGTAGCTATGAATAGGTTCAAACTTGGAATCCTCCTGCCTCAGCCTCTGAGAGGGCTGGGATTACAGGCATACACCACCACATCCAGCCAATCCTACTCTTTCAATATCCCATCCCTCAAAAGACTTAGTTCATGGGAATCAGCGAGTGACTGTTCTACCCCAAATGAATCAGCGAGTGACTGCCATTCCAAAGCCAAATCTTGCACCTTCATGCATTTGTCTTCGAATTTGTTCTTTATAAATGGTTCCTCTGTGCCTCCAAGCAATTATCTTTATGAGACCAGATTTTCTTTATATTTCTCAGCCAAGACAACATATTGCAACAGACAGAATGCAAAAGCAGATACAAGAAACAATTGACTTGTGTTAAGCCAGATGTTAGATTTGTGGAGATTTAAAAGTTTCACTCATTTTTCTATTTTTGAAAACATAAAAGATATATATTTACATGTAAATAATTTTATAGCATCATGTAGTTTAATACATATTTTTAGCATTGTTCAGTGTTAATTAATTTGGTGAATATTGTGGTATATTATCTACTTAAAGGCTTTTTGGGATCAGTGACTTCTCAAAGTATGAAAGAGTCCTGAGACAAAAATTGAGAGTCGCTGAACTAGAAAAGGTATTTATATAAAAGGTAAGCAGAGATTTTGCCCAAGTGGTGAGATGTTTGATAATAATCCTTTTCTCTATGTTTTTTTTTTTCCTTCCTGAGTAACTGAGGTTGAGTCCAGGGCCTTCACACTGAGCTACATCCTCAGCCTTTTTATTTTGAAACAGGGTCTCACTAAGTCGCTACGTTGCCCAGGGTGGGCTCGAATTTGCGATCCTCCTGCCTCAGTCCCTGATAGTCTTTATGAAAGATGGACTAAAGATGGACTAAAGGAGACCCTACGGCTTACCTCGTGTCTGCGGGTGCCCCCTGCTGCCCATTGTGACGCCGGCAGCAGTTCGGTTGCCTGCTCTGTGCCGGGGTCTGGG
Source organism: Dinomys branickii (assembly GCA_004027595.1). Lineage (NCBI taxonomy): Eukaryota > Metazoa > Chordata > Mammalia > Rodentia > Dinomyidae > Dinomys > Dinomys branickii. The sequence continues at coordinate 20,682 of PVLD010006963.1, read as the reverse complement.
CACAGCGCTGGGAGCCATGGCCGAGATGCAGGAGCAGCGGCTGCAGCTGCAGAAGGACAACCGTGACGGCCGCCTGCGGAAGCAGGAGCTGGAGGAGCTGGTGCGCGGCCTGGAGGCCGAGAGCGAGAGCCTCGCCGGGCGCCTGCACGAACTGCGCGAGCAGGAGCGCAGGTGCTCAGGGAGCGGTGGAGCGGTCGGGGTCTCGGGCAGCGGCCAAAGAGTTGGGCCGACTCGCCCGACCCGCACGTCCAACCTAGGACGTTGGACCCGGGCGATCCATTCAGCGCGCCCAGGAAGGGAGGGTGGCGCCTAGCACATCTCGGATCGGGCAACTTCTTCGGCTCCACCCCGGGCCCGCGGTGGTCCTTCACTGGGGGGACAGCAGCAGGAGGATCCAGAGCGCCCCGCACCCTTGCCATATCACCCGCCAAAGTTTCCCTCCGCAGCCTACAGCGGAGGCGAAGCCAAGCAGCACTGGCCCAACAAGGGGAGGAGCGCGAAGAGATTCGGGAGCGCGCGGAGCGGGCGCAGAGAATGCTAGAGGCTGCGGAAAGGCGCAAGTCAGAGTTGGTGAGGGGCGGGGCCTGCGGGAGGGGCGGGGCCTGGGTGGAGGGGCGGTGGGTGGGGACGGTGGGAGAGGCAGGGCCGGCGGAGAGCCGGGGACCGCTCCCTCGTTCCTGTCCTTAGGAGCAACGCAACAAGCAACTGCAGGAACAGTGCGAGGAGCTGTCAAGTCAGGTATTGCTAGGGATGGGATGGCCTCTCTTCGGGTTCCTCTCGGAGGGCCCGTTCTTGTCCTTGTCCCCCAAGCCCCTCCCTTAGAACACAGCAAGCCCCGCCCTCACAAGCCCCTCCCCTAGTTCTTCTACTACGGCGGGGAACAGCTGAGTCAGCAGCGCGCAGAGCAGCAGGTGGGGACCCACCTGGTGGAACTGCAGGTGCTTGGGCGGGGCCTGGAGGGCGGGGCGGGGCCATGACCACTAGGGGTTGGCGCGGGCGGGGCTCCGAGCGATGGGCGGGGCTCTAATGAAGGGGGCGGGACCCTGAGACGTGGAGCGGGGCGGGGCGGACGGGTTTCTGACTTTTCTCCGTTCCTCGAGAAGAAACAGCTGGAGCTGGTAGAGGCCAAGCACGCCATGCAGGCGGAGGGCCTGTGGCAGGTGCGAGCGGAGGTGGGATCTTGGGGCGGGGCGGCTTCAGGTGTGAGTGGAACCTGGACAGCAGGGAGCGTTGTGCCCCCTGGAGCCTGATCGAGGCTCCGGTACCCCAGGACGTGCGGCGGACTGAGGAGGCCTGGGCCAGCTTCCAGGAGCAGAGCGGAGTCCTACAGGTGCGGTCGCTCCCCATTTGGAGAGCGGGTCACCCCTATGGCACTGCGGCCCCACCCTTTCACCGCCAGACCTGCGGCGGCTGGCACCGGGAGGCCTCCGCTCGCCCTGAGTCCTCACTCCCGCCCGCCCAGGAGCTTCAGGGGAAGGTGATGGAGGCGGCAGCTACGCTGGACGCCTGGCGGGGCGACTTGGGAGCGTAAGCGAGTTAGGACTCTTAGGTGCGGCGGGGCGGCTGCCGGGGCCGGGGCCGATGGCTCATCTCATTGCCCGCTTCTGCAGGTGGGACTCGCGGGCTCTCCGGGTTCAGGACTGCGCGGGCTCACTCATGGAGGAGGTGGCCAGGGCGGACTGCGTGAGCGCGGGTCGGGGCGGTCGGGCTGGAGCTGGGACCCCCGTCTTCCGGGGAGACCTGGGCGCCACCGCCTGAGGCTCCGGAACGGATGGAACGCGGGTCCCTTTTCTCGCAGGAGAAGCGACTGTTTGGCGGGGCGGTCTCGGGGCATCTCAGGTGAGCCAGGCGGCGGACTCGTGGGGCTGCGGGTCCATCCTGGTTCCGTCCCCTGTCGCTGCCCGTTTATCTCTGTCTGTGCGCCCTTAGGGCGTGGGCTTTGGGCACGCTGCAGACCCTGTTGCTGCGCCCGCTCGGCTTCCTGGTGGTGCCGCTGCTCTACTTGGTGTTAGTAAAGCCCGACGCCCTCCGCCAGGGACTCGCACGCCTCCGCTCGGACGCCACCTTCCGTCGCCTGCGCTACACGCTGTCCCAGCTGCTCGAGTTGCGCGCGCGCGGGCTGCTGCCTGCCTAGAGCGCATCACGCCGGCCGTGGCCATCTGCACTTCTGTCTCGCGTGTGGTTCCTGGGGCGCCCGTGGGGAGACGGCTGAGGGTCTGTCCCTCCTGACTGGCCAGGGCACTTCGGCCCGGAGGGTGCCAGTCCTTTCCGCTGTGCCGTGCGTCTGGGGAAGCGTCGCGGGTCTAGGGCCGGCCTTTCCCACAGCTCCTGCTGTTTTTGTTTGTTTGTTTTGCTTTGCTTGTTCTTTTTTTTTTTTTTTTTTTTTGGCCTTCTACTGTTACACCTCGGTCAACTCCGACATTGGTCGACGCTGGTCGGCAATTTTCTTACTGAACTCGTTTGCCCCCTGGCGGTGAGCCTGAGCCTTGGGGAGGAGCGGGTCCTGGGTCAGGTTTTCCAGTGGAGTCTGTAGGATTCCTTTTGCCTGGCTGTGTGCAGTCGTTCAGATCTCCGCAGTCCGGTTTTCCCTGGGTGGGTTCTCCATCCCCATGCGCGCCTGCCTCCCTGTGATCCCCTTCGCTTTCTGGGCACCTGAGCACAGCCAGCAGTGAACACTCAGGACTTGGGGCTCCATGGGTAATTTTATTTTTATTTAAGAGAAATATTCTTCGTGGAAATGAGCTTTGAATTTTATTTTGTCTGCTTGTTTTACAGTAGTGAAACTGTGAACGGTGAAATTGCTCAGAGTATCTCTGTGCATATATGCAGGTTCAGCAATAATGTCTAAACATTTATTCTGTTTGTGGTGGTGGTGGTACTGGGGATTGAAGCCCGAGCCTTCACACTGAACTAGGTCCCTAGGAGAAATAGGTCTCACTAAACTGCTGAATTAGCCGGATTGGGCTTTAACTTGGATCCTTCTACCTGAGCCTCCCAGTGTGCTGAAATTATAGGCATATACCAATACCCTCACAATTTTCTTCATTTTGATCTGTAGGCATTTTTCGGGTTTTTTGTTAAATTTATTTATATAATTCTTTATATCAAATTTAGAAATCGATCTGTAGGCATTTTTCAGGCTTTTTTTGTTAAATTTATTTATATAATTCTTTATATCAAATTTAGAAATTGTGCTTTGAGACCTAAATAGTTTATTCTTGCCTGGAAGTCATAAAGACATGATATTTTTTCCTAAAATCTTATCTGATTCTCCTTGCCACTCCCCCGTTTTTGGCAGTAGTATTGGAGATGGAACCCAGGGCCTTTGCACATCTCAAGCCCTTCTTTTTTATTTTAAAGAAAAAGAAAAAAACCCAAAAAGTAAAAAACCAAGATTCCAAAACAATGTAAGAAGGTAACAACAGTTAATACATTGTGTATTGTTATCTTTAAGTTAGTTACACAGAGTACAAGATATCACCATTTAATTGTCCAAATATTAGCACAAACCTATCTTTCAAATGAACTGAGAGAAATTAGTAGTGTAGCTATTTTAACTCATATATACATTATATATCATACATATATCTCATATCTTACCTATCGTGTGTGTATGTATGTATATATATATATATATTTCCTTTTGCTTTCCCCTTCGTTTTTCTCATTCCCCCATCCCAGTTTCTCTTTCCTTTTGAAGTTTCTTCCAATTTTACAATATTTGTTGTACATTTTGGATCGCATTTACTCTGTCAGCTTCTCACACTAGGGATACAATACAGTGTTTACACATTTGCATTTGGTTTATTTCACTTATGAGTATGGACTCAAGTTGCATCCATTTATCTATAAAAATCTCCGGTTTATCCTCTTTATAGCTAAGTAATACTCCATTATATAAAAAGATCACATCTTTTTTATCCATTCCTTGGTTGATGGGCACTTGGGTTGTTTCTAAGATCTAGCTATTACACATTGTGCTGCTATAAACATGGGTGCACATATATCACCTGTACAGTGTTTTTAATTCTTATGGAGAAGAAGGAGAATCGCTGGGTCAAATGGGACCTCCAATCCTAGTGTTTTGAGGAATCTCCAGACTGATTTCCACAGTGGTTGTACCAGTGTGCAATCCCACCAACAGGGGAGAAGGGTTCCTTTTTCCCCATAGCCCCTCCAGCATTTGTTATTCACTGACTTCTTGATAATAGCCGTTCTTTCCATGGTTGATGATGGAGAGAGGGGACATGTTTCTGCAGTCCCACAAGTGTTGGCACCAGAGCTAGATAGAGCTCCAGTGAGGTGAATGTGGCTCCACATGTATCACTATCTAGATTGGAGTGTTGGCAGACAGCTAGTTGAGGTGACCTTTTAAGAGAGGAGAGAGCCTGGCTGGGACTTTAGAAGCTCTTTGGCCTCTGTAACCTCGATAGAACACCATGCCAATCTGTGGGGAAGACACCAGCCCCAGGGCCATGCAGCCCCAGGACTCACAGCCACTGTGGTTAGCCAGCCTGCAGAAAGCCAGCCTGCTTGGGGTAGAGGAGGCTGAGTCAGGATGTAGGCAATCTGGTGCCCGCTGAAGCCAGGGCTGAGAGCTCCCTGGAGGTGGGTGGTGTGGGCTGGTGCGGTCACACTGGTGGGTGATTCAGTGCCATGCCCGGTGCTCTGCACTTTGTGTGCATGTGCTTTTTCATGAGCTGCAGTGTGCCCCACAAACTCATGTGTTCTAATACCTCAGAATGTGATTATGTTTGAGACAAGGTCTTTAAAGAGACAGTTAAGAGAAAATGAAGCTAGGCATGGTGGCACCCACTTGTAATCCCAGAGCCCTGGGAGGCTGAAGCAGGAGGATGACAAGTTCAAGCCCAGACTAGGCAATTTAGCAATTTAGTGAGAATCTGTCTAAAAAAAAAAAAAAAGGCTGGGAATTTGAGATACATTTTTCTCAGTACTCAGGGAAAAAAAGTCATTAGGATGGGTCCTAATTCAGGATGATTGGTGTCCTTGTAAGAGATCAGGACGAAGACATGCAGATGGGACACCATGTGAAAACAACAGGGGTGAGTCAAGAAAGACACCAGCCCTGTTCCCACCTTGATCTTAGATTTCCAGCCCTCAGATTTGTGTAAAAAGACTGCCTGCTCTGTGGTGCTTTGATACAGCAGCCTGAATAGACTAATACACCCCTCATCTTGTCTAATCCTCTCCTCTGCCCACTGAAGAGAGGAGGAAGTCTGGTTTGGGGAATTTATGTGGCCTGAAAACAGGTTTCCTGCCCTGAGGAAGGGGCTGTCAAAGCCCCAGAACCCACCCACTCTATAGACCCTGTCTTAGTTACTTTTCTTGTTGAGATAAAATACCTGATACCCAAATTTAAGGAGGAAATTTTTATTTAGCTCACAGTTTTGTAGAGGTTTCAGTGCACACCTCAATCCTAGTGTCCTTAATCCTATTATTGCACCTTGAATCAGTCCCAGCGTCACATACTCTAGGTCCTGCTACCTCTGAAAAAGCCCCGCCTATGACTGTATGAGGCTTTGGTGGGGTGACATCTAGACACAGCCATAAAGGAGCCTGACTGGGCCTCAGGGTGGGGCAACAGGAACACAGGGACTGTAGTTATGACTGAGCATCCCTGCCCCCAAGGAAAGCCCCACAGAGCCTGTGACAGCTGGGGACAAGGCTGAGTCTCCAGGGCAGGAAGGTGCACAGCTGTAGGAGGCAGAAGACAGCTTGTGTCAGCACAGCCTTACCTTGTCATACCTGAGGGCCTGCACGATCTGGGGGATGTAGAATAGGATGGCATCCTGCACAGGAGAAGAGAAGACTGTGAACCTTAAGGTTAGAACAACCAACAGGTGCACTAGGGCCCCACCTGATGCACAGTGTCAGGTACTAGGATTTATCTCTGCTTCTGCCCGTCCCATAGGATGCTGCCCTCCTCAGAGCACTCCAGTAGGACCGAGAACTGGGAAAGGCCCCGAGTAGGGCAAGGAAAGTGACCAATGGCTTGAAACATGATGGATAGTGAAAAGCAGAAGTCTCCCTCACCTACGAGGAGAGGAGCCTGCCTCAGAGAAATGGGTTGAAGTTGAGAAATGCTGGGCTGTAGTAAGTGAGGCTCCAGAACGTTGTACAGATCCTCCTTCCACTGGTCACCCTGGTTGGGCCCCCAAGTTCACTGTTGGAATGAGGTGTGATGGCACATTCCTGCAACCCCAGTGCTCTGGGAGGCTGAGGCAGGAGGATTGAAAGTTTCTGCCCAGCCTGAGCAACTTAGCGAGACTCTCAAAAATTTTTTAAAACCGCTGGGTACATAGCTTAGAATATTTTGGATTCAATCTGAACTACCAAGAGGAAGAAAAATGAATTTGCTGTTGGGGTAAGAGCCATAGGCGCAGTGCCATGGGAAGTCTGCTCACTTCTGCAACCAAACTCAAGTAAACTTTCTTAACTCATTTAAAGCTATAAAACATATGACTAGAAAATACATCTACATTAGTGCTAAACCCGTCTTCTCCAACTACTTGAACAAAAATGAAGAGTGAAGACATGCTCTGGGGGGACAGGCACAGTTGGGTCCCTCCTAGCTTGACTGTGAGGCCATATCGTCATCTTGCCAGTGAAGTGCAGCCAGACAGGGCTACTCGAGTCCAGCTCCAGCAGGGCCCCTGGCCCACCAGGGGGAAGGGCCACAGAACTCTCACCCTGCACTGTGCTGTGAGAGGGTGTGGAGGGTACACGCTGGAGAAGTAGGAGAGGCCTGTGGGTGCCCAGCGTGGCACAGAGGTGAACTCTGGAGTGCTGATATTAATGGTGCGCTGGGTGATGAGGGGCTAGGCAGAAAGATGGGAGACAGGCTCGCAGCCCCTGGGCCCATCTGGGAATATCCAGCCCATGGCACACATGAGAAGGATGGACACAAAAAGTGATGATCACAAACCATATAACTAGAGGGAATATTTCTGATGCATTATGTCACAGTGCTGCAGATGCAGTGTGTTACAGTGTAATTGCAGTTGTGGGGGCCCTCAGGACCCTACTATCATAGATCAACTAGACAAAAAAGTCAACAAGGAACTATTAGAGTCGAGCTATACCTTTGAACAAATGAGCTTAATAGATACCTAAAACAATAGAATATGCATTCTCAGTGGCACAAGCTTAAGTAAATACAAAAAAATTATCCTGTGTATGTTATCAGAACACAGTCCAATCAAACTGAAATCACTGGCAAAAGAAACCATAGAAATTTTGCAAGCTCATAGAGGTTAAATAATACATGCTTGAATAACCAACCAATGGATCACAGAAGAAGTTGAGGAAAAAATAAAACACTTCCTAGAATCAATAACACCAATACAACCTACAAGGGCCTATGGGAGACAGTGAAAGCAATTCCAAGAGGGAAGTTTATAGCTGTGAATACCCACATTAGAAAAACAGAGGAAGCCCAAGTAAATTACTTAACAATACACCCCAAGGTTCTGTAGAAGCCAAGAATAATCCACATCTAAAACTAGTACAAAGAAAGAAATTACAAAGATCAGAGTGGAAATTAATGAAACAGACAAAAGTGCAAGTGAATTGAAGAGTTGGTTCTTTGAAAGAATAAAAACACAAACCCTCAGCCAGTCTTCCCCAAAGAAGGAAGGAAAGTAACCTGCATCAATGCAATTAGAAATGAAAAACGCAAAATCACAGCAGACATTGCCAAAGTCCAGAAGACTATTAGTAAGTACTTCAAAAACCTATACTCCCATAAGCTGGAAAACTTAGAAAAAGTGGATAGATTCTTAGATACATGTGAATTACCAGAGCTGGACCAAGAAGACGTAAATCCTGGAATAATATAATGATGGGCAATAAAGTTAAGGCAGTAGATAAAAAATCCACCTAGGACCCAATGGCTTCACCACGAAATTTTACAAGAACTTCAGAAGATCTAACACTGATACTTCTCAAACTCTTAAATAAAATTGAAAAGGAAAGAGTCCTACCAAACTCACTCCAGAAGCTGTCTTGCCTTGATTTCAAAATCAGGCACCTGTTCAACTGAAGAATCAGACCAATCTCTTCAGTGAATATAGATACAAAGATCCTCAACAAGATATTGGCAAACAATGCAATAAATCATTAAAAAGATTATACATCGTGACCAAGTAGGCTTCATCCCAGAGATGTAAGAATGGTTCAATATTAGCAAATCAATAAATGCAATACATTGTTTAATCAGAAGAAAGAACAAAAATCCAATGATCATTTTAATAGATGCAGAAAAAAACTTTGACAGAATCCAGTGTCTTGGCCAGGTGTGGGAGTACATGCCTGTAATCCCAGCACTTGGGAGGCTGAGGCAAGAGGATTGCTGTGAGTTTGAGGCCTGCCTGAACTGTATAGGGAGACCCTGTCTCAAAAAAAAAAAAAGTCTAGCATCTATTCATAATAAAAACCTTAAGGAAAGTAGGTATGGAAGGACTTTATCTTAAGCCAATAAAAACCATTTATAACAAATCTGCTGCCAACATCATAGCATGGGAAAACAAAGCTTTTCATCAAAAAATCAGGAACAAGACATCCACTCTCACCACTCTTCTTAATATAGTACTCAAAACATTAGCCAGAGCAAGCAGGCAAGGTAAATAAAAGGGATACATATAAAAAGAAGTCAAATTATTATTGGCAGATCACATCACCTTTTACATAAAAGACCCAAAAAATTCCACCAAAAGATTTCTATGGGCTTTTTTGTTTTGTACCAGGAATCAAACTCAGGACATTACACTTGCTAGGCAGGTGCTTGTGCTGCTGAGCTGTATCTTACACCCAGCCCTTGAGCTATATTCCCGGCCCAAGATTTCTAGATCTAATAACCAAATTCAGCAATGTGGTAGGATACAACACACAAAAGTCAATAATATTCATATATACCAATAACAAACATACCAAGAAAGAAATTACAAAAATGATACCATTCATAACAAAAGCTTAAATACTTAAGAAATTAACCTAACCAAGGAAGTAAAAGACTCCTATAGTGAAAACTATAGTACTCTGAAAAAGGAGATCAAAGAGAATATCAGGAAATGGAAAGATTCCCTCTGCTCCTGGATAGGCACAACCAATATTGTTAAAGTGGCCATACTAGCAAAAGTAATTTGTAGATGTCATGCATCGCCAATCAAAACACCAACAGCACTGCTCACGGAACTAGAGTATGGAACCAGAGGAGACTCAGAGTAGTAAAAGCAGTCCTGAGCCAGAGCAAGACAGGAGGTGTCACCACCCTGGATTTCCAGTTCTATTACAAAACTAGGGTAATAAAAACACAACCCTGCACAAGCACCAACAGCACATCAGTAGAACAGAACAGAGGCTGCAGACGACTTCAGGCGCATTCAGTTATCTGATGTTTGACAAAGGGGGCAGAAACGTACACTGGAGGAAAAGCAGCCTTCAGCAAGTGGCGCTGAAAAAACTGGTTACGTGCATATAGAATGAGTCTACACCCTTATCTCTCACTGTGTGCAAAAATAAAACCATGGATCAAAGATCTAGATAGGAATCTTCTGTATGATAAGATAGGTAAAACTCCTGAAGACACAGTCACAGGTAAGGACTTTCTGAGCAGAACTGCAGTTGCTGGCTGTGGGTGTTGCTCAGTGGCACTGCACCTGCCTGGCAAGCATGAGATCATGCGTTTGATTCCTGGTTAAAAAAGAAAAAAAAAAGAATCCCAATTGCTCAAGAAATAACATCAACAAACAAATTAAAAAGCTTCTGTACCACAAAGGAAATAACCAATAGAGTGAAGAGACAAACTACAGAATGGAAAATTAGTTTGTTAACTACCCTGCAGACAGAGGACTAATATCTTGATATATAAGTAACTCAAAAAAATTAGTCTCCCCCAAATAAATGACCCAGTCAAAAAATGAGCAATTGTATCAGATAGATACCTTCCAGAAGTACAAATGGCCAGTAAATACATGAAACAATACTCAACATTATTGGCCGTGAGAGAAGTACAAGTTAAAACAACAGAATTAAGATATATTCATTTTCCAGCTTCCCACAATGAGTATAATCATTATGAACAGCAATCATATATTAGTAAACATTTTAAAGCACTGAACTCAACATTTGGGGTCCAGTCCCTGCTCTGACCCTGACTTTGTGCCATTTCTTTAAGACCTTTAATCTTGTTCCTTCAGACCAGGGTAGGGGGAGAGCATGTCTCGGTGGTTTCCAGCCACAGGCAGATCCATTTAGGAAGGAGGCAGGGGTTGGGTCCTTGTGCTGAGAGGAAGAAGAGGAAGAAGAGAGGCAGAGAGATTTACCATATATCCCTGTAGCCAGACCTCTGCCTGGAGATACTTTTGGTAGACCAGGATCCTCTCCCCTAGGGCTACTTGGCAACTGAGCCAAAATTCTTCCACCCAGGGATGGGCGATCACAAATGAAATATGAGAAAAGAGCAAATGAGATGGAACATGATTTATCCATGAAATGGGTATTTTATTGAGCACTTGGTGGATGCAGGGAGAATGGCTGAAGTGGGAGGGGGAAACTCCACCCCAGGTCATCTGCGCCAGCCCTCGGAGGGTGGGATGAGTGCTGGGGACCTAAGAACATTCTGCAGCAGACACAGTCTTCTCCACAGTGCTCCCTTCATGTGTGACCTGGCAGCTGTATCTCATGTGAGATCTCCAATGGCTGGGCGCCAGGGTCAGGTAGCTGCTGGCTCTGTACTTGTTGTTGCTCTGCTTGGAGGGCTGCGAGGTCTCCACACCCTGGGTAATGAGGGTGCCATTTGCTTTCCAGGCCACTATCATGGAGGCTGGGTAGAAGTCGTGTATCAGACACACCAGTGTGGCCTTATTGGCCTTGAGCTCTTCAAAGGAGGGTGGAAATAGGGTGACCGATGGGGTAGCCTTGGGTTGACCTGTGTGGATGGAAGAGGAGGTATAGGTCAGCAGGGAGAGTCCAGGTATTGGGGAATCCTCCACCCTAACATCTCTGACCATTCGTGTTGTAGCCATTTCGTTACCTAGGTTTCCTCTGTCCTTTCTCATTCCCTATTTTCTACTTGTGTAGAGAATAGACAGCCCTGCACTTTCCTACAAGCCCTTCACACGTCACTCCCCCAGGTGACCTGGACCAGCCCCTCCTTTGCAACCTCAGCTTTCCTGTTGTCACCAAGGAAGGCTGTGTTCCTTCCTCCCTGCTCTCTGGAGTCTGACCTCCTGAAGTCCCCAGCCCAGGCCACTAACTCGCGTCATTTTTTCCAGAGCCTAGAGCTGCCCCTGTGAATTGGGAGTCCCCATCAAGCCTTGAAGGGTGATCCCAGGAAACATAGGAAGACCTGGAGTCTGGGGCTGCCACACCGGGAGCCTAGCACTTCCTGCCTTCTTGAGCAGCAGGCTCTGCTCAATCCTGGTCCACTCAGCTCTCCCAAGGAGTAGTAGGCTCCTCCCAGACAATCCTGGGTGCTCCTTCAAGGCTCTGCCATCTTCCCTGTCTCCACTAGCTTGATCACAGGACCCTTCTTCTGGGCTGTGTTCTTGAGGCTGCTCCCTCTAGACTATGGGGTACAGCAGCCTCTGATGACTCCTGATTTTACCTGGAGCCAAGTAGTTTGTAAATTCCCTGTTTGTTCCTGTTTCTTATTTCCTGAGTCTGCTGTACACTTTGAGGAAAGTAAGAGACTGACTGTGGACAATTGGACACAAACATGTTTTGTTTCTACAGGGTTGGTATGTAGTCTACACTGGCCTCAAACTGACAGTAATCCTCTGTCAGCCTCCCTCTGGAGTATGGGATTTCAGGGGTGCGCCACCACGCCTGACTATGGACAGTCCCCTGACCCCAGGCTTAAGGGCCCCATGAATAGAGTCTCTGCCCTTGGGGACCCCCTCCTTTCTAAGTGACCATCAGTCTCTAGTTACCTTGCCCAGTCTGACCTGTCCCTCTGTGTTGCTATGTCCTCAGGGACCATCAGAGGACTAGAGAGCTGAAGCTTAGAGTGAGCCAGACATTCTCTGACCTCTGTTAGTCTCTACATGGGGGCGGTCTCTTGAGTCCCTAGAGGTTGATGTTGCAGACCCAGGCATGTCCCTCTTGTGTAGTTCTCCCAGCCTGGATAGGCATCTAGCTCTCAGCTCAGCATCTAGCTCTGAGCTCAGCTCAGACCCTGGGTCCTGGAGGATTATCTCTAGTGCTACCCAGAACTACGTTCTTCTCCCCATTTGCACAACTGGTCTAGAGGAGGTGAAATGGCCCCTGCACCTGGTCAAATCCTAACTCCAGGTCTCAGACTAGGCCACACCCTACTGTTGGACTCTGAAGGTGGCTACCTCTGCCTCTGGGGCCCTTCCTGCTGGTTACCTTAAGACCACCCACCTCCTCAAGGCCCCGTAGAGAAAGGTAAGGTGTTAATTTCTAAGCCTGGGGAGGGACAGAGGGAAAGAAGTACCCAGATAGAATGGATTTTGCTGAGGCAGCAGGAGGGTGAGGCGGATTGAGAAAGGCCACAAGAGCCGCTTACCTAGAACAGTTAGCTTGGTTCCGCTGCCAAAGACAAACCATGGTGACTGAGACTCGGACCAAAAGCCATGGGGCCAGCACCTGGGGCCTGCCTCCTGGGGGCGGGGCTGGAGAGGGAACCTGTTGGGTGAGACAGGCTTAGGGTTGCAGAGGGTAGGCTATCTCCTTGGTGGATGGCAGGTGGGCCAGAGGCCTTGCCCTCGTCCCAGGCATGGTCCATAGTCATGGAGTCACCCTACACGTGTCTCCCACTTGCCCCTTTTTCTGAAGCTGTCAGTGCTGATGGGAATGTTGGGCACAGTAAATCCCTGAGTGATGCATATTCTCAGGTAAATATGACATGGCTGGGGGTCCTGAGCTGGCTCATTTTAGGGCCTCTGAGTCCCTTTCTCATGAATCTCCCATGATCCCTCCAGGCTGACTTCCTTTTGGAGCCATGGATACTGGCTCATTCCTGACTCATATTGGAAGAGTCTTCTGTTTTCATGACTATCCAAAGAGATACAGCTCAGTCCTTCTGTATTCATGAGATTTTGCTGATCTTTTAGACTACTTTTTCCAGTCACCCATTATCCATTCATCTGTCTGTTCATTTGTCCATATATCTGTGCATCTAGTACTCTGTCCATCCATACATCACCCATCCATCCATCTGGGCTGGGGATGTAGCTCAGCGGCGCAAGCACCTGCCTGACAAGCACAAGGTCCTGAGTTCAAACAAACAAAAAAGCAGAGGGAAGAGATCCATCCATCCACCCACCTGTCCATCTGTTCATCCATCTGTCCATCAGTGCATCCATTTGTCCATTCATTTAACTGTTCATCTGTTTGTCCATCCCTCCATCCATCCATCCATCCGTCCATCATGTATCCATATGACCATCTACTCATCTGTCCATCCACTTTTTCGTCTATCCATGTGTCTTTGTATCCATCTGCTTATTCAGGGATCCGTCCATCTGTGTATCTATCCTGTTTGCACCAGGCATTGTCTCACATGCTGGGGACACAGTGAGGGCACCCTCACCTCCATCTCCCTGTGATACCTCTCGGGTGAAGACACACAAGGCCCTCACAACATTCAAGTTTGAGGTTCCTCTCCATTTGTGGTGCACCTGATCCCTATGCAGGATGAAACATGAGGTCTGCCCGTCTTTCCACTGACTCTCCCACTGTCTCAGCTCGCACACTCTCCTCTTTCTCTAGGTTTTCTTTTTCCCTGGCCCATGTGTGGCTTCTGGGTCCTGCTTCTCTGCCATCTTCCTGCATTGTGCGCTCCCACTACTGCCCATATGGTGAGGCTTGAGTCTGTCCCAGCTGCAAACCATCTCAGCTCCACCTGAATGACCTGCTGACCATCTCTAGCTGGATGACCAACAGGAGGTTCAACCTCACCATGTCCAGATGAGATTGACTCCTAACCCAGATCCTTTTTCTGTCTTCATCTCATCACAGTGGCCATAAGTGCTCATGTTGGGAACTGGGAGCTGTAGACTGAGTCCCCTCATCTCCCACTCTGACATTGAATATCCCTTTTTGAAATGAAAACAAGACTTGAAATATGGTGGTGCCTCGGTTTATGTACTTAATTCTATCTATGATTCTGATCTCAAACTGAGTTGGATGAGCACAAAATCAAATTTCCTCATGAGCTCAACATTGAATGTAACCATTGAATTAGATTCAGGTTCTTGTCCAGTTCAGTTTGCAACCAGAATCCTGGAAAGACTTAAGTTTGTGAACCGAGGTACTGCTGTAAGAAACAACAAACCACTCTCTGAGGCTCCAAATCCACAAGAACCCCCAGGTTCTGCCTATGCCAATTTTAACTATCAACTCCTTTTCCTAAAGGACCTTATAGGGAATCAGTGCTGTCAGGCGCTGGCCCAGCGCATATTCACCTTAGAAGCTGGTCCAGTGAGCAAGAGTTTGTCTTGTGATGCAAATATGAGAACTTATAGCTTAAACATCTTTATTGTTTTAATATTACAAGAATATAACATATAATAAAATTTAGCAATATAGAAATACATTTTTGAAGTGCAATCTTTATTTTTCTAACTCTTGCTATTTAATTTCCTTTATTTATATTTTCTTATTTTCTTTTTTTGCCTTTTTGAGACAGGGTCTCACTATGCAGTTCAGGCTGGCCTTGAGCTCACTTTGTAGCCCAGGTTGGTCTTGAACTTGCAACAATCTTCTTGCTTCAGCCTCCTGAGTGCTAGGATTATAGGCAATCGCTACCATGCCCAGCTTCTTCCTTTCTTTTTAAACTGTGGTAAAATATATAGCATAAGATTTTCCACTTTAACCACTTAAACCAAATAAATGGTGTTAAGTACGGTCACATTAATGGGCAGCCATCACCATTCCCCATCTCCAGAATGTTTTCATCTTTCCAAACAGGAACTCTGTACCCATTCATCATTAAGTCCTCACTCCTCCTTCGCCAGTCTGGGTTAACATCTGCTCTACTTTCTGTCTGTGTGAATTTGCCTACTCTAAGTATCTTATATAAGTAGAGTCGTTTCTTTTTTCTTTTTGGGTTTTTTTTTTTTTTTTTGGTCTTTTTGAGACAGAGTCTCGCTATGCAGTTCAGGCTAGCCTTGAGCTTACTTTGTTGCCCAGGCTGGTCTCGAACTCACAACAATCCTCCTGCCTCAGCCTCCTGAGTGCTGGGATCACAGGTGTGTGCCACCATGCCTGGTTTATAAGCAGAGTCATACAATATTTGTGCTTTTGAGTCACTGAGCACAATGTCTTCAAGTTTCATCCATGTGGTGGAAGATTTCTGAAATAAGTTTTTGGTTGACTAATAAAAAATCTACTTAAAAGTAATTAAAAGTTAAAGCCTGTTAAAAGTAATAAAAATCATTTTCTAAAAAGCAGATGAAGGAAACAAGTCTTAATTCAGCAACAATATAATTCATCAACAATAACCACTTTCTTTTTCCAGTGCTGGAGATCAAACCCAGGTCTTTGCACGGGCTCGGCAAGTTCTCTGCTGTGGAGCTACACCCTTCAGCCCAGCAATAACAGCTCTTTATAGTGAAAAGCTACGTGCATTCTCATTAAATCTGAAAGTGAGGCAGGACATCCTTTGTGAATTTTACTTTTTATTATTTTGGGTGTTCTAATCAATACACAAAGAGAAGAACTTAAGAATATAAATATTAGAGATAAAGAGAACAGGCTGAAAAATTGCCAAATGAAACAAGAGTTGAGTATATTAAAATTGGTAACTTTATTCTCATCATCAACAGCACTCTGGAAGGGTGAGGCAGGAGGATCATAAGTTCAAGCTTACCCTAGGCACCGGTGACTTAGCAAGATTCTATGTCAAAATAAAAAATAAAATAAAATAAAAAGGGGCTGGGAATGTAGCTTGGTGTGAAGGCCCTGGGTTCAATCACCAATGGCAAGGAAAAATTAAAAATAACTACTTAGGTTATGTAATGGGGGTTAATCACATTCTCTTTCTTCCTTTCTTCTTTCCTTCCTTTCTTTCTTTCCTTTCTTTCCTTTCTTTATACCAGGAGTTGAACTCAGGACCTTGTGCATGCCAGGCAGGTGCTGTGTTGCTAAGCTATATGTCCAGACCAGTGACACACACCTGTAATCTCAGTATTCAGGAGGCTGAGGCAGGAGAATCTCTGTGAGTTTGAGGCCAGTCTGAGCTACATAAGCAAGTTCAAGGTCAGCCTAAACTACATAGTGAGACCCTGTTTCCAAAAACTCCCAACTAACCACAACAAAACAAAAAACAAAACCCACCAGACAAGGTAGTACATGATTATAGTCCCAGCTACCCAGGATGCTGAAGCATGAGGGTTATTTAGCCTAAGCGTTTGAGACCAGCCTGGGCAATATAGCAAGATACCACCTCAAAACAAATACAGATAAAAACAGAAAAGGGATATGAAATCCACATGAATGAAGCTATAAAAATTTACTAACATACACAGAAGGAAAAATAAGCCCAGATCCTGGAGGGAAAGGCCAAATGTAAAAATTGCAATAATTTCTGCAGGGAGGCAATAAAGCAATTCACTTACAGTCACAATTCTAATTTTCAAAAAAATTAAATGCATTATTTTTTGGTTGGTTGGTTGGGTTTTTGGTACCAGGAACTGACTTCAGGACCTTGCACTTGCTAGGCTGGCACTGAACCACTGAGCTATATTCCCTGCCCTAAATGTATTGATTTTAAAGCACATTTTAAAAGAAAAATATGAGGGACTGCTCTCCCCACTAGATGTTAACCCATATTCTAGAATTAAAAGAAATAAAACAGTGTGGTGTCAGTGCAATGGGACTAAAAGAGTTTTAAAGGAAGGGGACAAAGAGACAGGGGAGGGGTGGGAAGGGAGAGGACGGGGAGGTGAAAAGAATGAAGATATGTTGTGTACACGATGAATGTGATTATTACCTACTGCAAAGCCCTATCTAAGGGCCGGGGATATAGCTCAGCGGCACAAGTGCCTGCCTGGCAAGTGCCGGGCCCTGAGTTCGATTCCCAGCACCAAAAACAACAACAACAACAACAAAAAAAAAAAAACCCTGTCTAAACAATCCCCCATAATAGCAAGAAAACATCAGCAATTAAAAGAACTATGTGCCATAACCAAGTGAGATTTATTCCAGGAATACAAAGTATTTCAACCTAACAAATCAATGTTGTGCTCCATACATCCGTGTAATGTACTTCACTTGTATTACATAGTGAAGAAAAATAATCATATTACTATCTTAATTGATGCATAATAAGCAACTAAGGAAATTCGACACTACTTTATGGCATGACACCTAAAAAATTAGAGCTAAAAGGAAGGTCCTCAACATGATAAAGACCATGTATGAATATACACAGCTAACTTCATACTCCGTGGTGAAAGACCCAGTGCTTTTCTCCCTGAGATCAGGAATAAGACAGGGATGCCCACTCTTGCCATTGAAGATTCTAACCAGAGAAGCGTCAAGAACAAGAAATCGAAGGATTTCAGATTGGAAAGGAAGAAGTGTAATTACCTTCAGGTGATGTGATCTTATGTATAGAAAATCCCAAAGAACGGACACACACACACACAGACTCCTGCTGGAGAAAGTATATTCATCAGTTACATGATAGAAGATCAACATGCAAAATCAGTCATACTTCTATATACTAGCAATGAAAACCCAAACATTAAGAAAACTTCATTTAAAATAACATTAAAAATACTTAGGA
The DNA here is from genome assembly GCA_004027595.1 of Dinomys branickii. Lineage (NCBI taxonomy): Eukaryota > Metazoa > Chordata > Mammalia > Rodentia > Dinomyidae > Dinomys > Dinomys branickii. Next base: position 2,906 of record PVLD010006963.1, on the reverse strand, counting down.
ATAAATTTAAACACTGAGATGAGACTTATACACTATAAACTGCAAAGTATTGTTCAGTGAAATTAAGGACCTAATAAATGAAAATATATACTTATGTTCATGGATTGAAAGATAATATAGTTAAGATGACAATACTATCCACAATGATCTATAGATTCAGTATATTGTCTATCCAAATCCCAATGGTCACCCATTTTTAAAGATATGCAAAAACTGATTTGAAAATTCATACAGAATTTTCAAGGACTCCAGTGGGCAAAATAATCTAAAAAAGAAGATTAAAAATAAAGATCTTGCTGAGCATGGTGGTGCATGCTGTAATCCCAGCACTTGGGAGGCTGAGGCTGGAGGATCACTGCGAGTTTGAGACCAGCCTGGGCTACAAAGTGAGCTCAAGGCCAGCCTGTACTGCATACTGAGACCCTGTTTCAAAAGACAAAAAAAAAAAAAAAAATTCACACTTTCCAATTTCAAAACTTACTGCAAAGCTAAAATAATAGAAATGGTGTGGTATTGTCATAAGGACAGAAATTTAGATCAATGGAATAGAATTAAGAGTCCAGAAGAAACACACAATTGTCTGTTCCATTGTTTTCTTTTTGAGTACCCTTAAGGTTTACTCTGGTAGCACTTTTCAAAAATATAATACATGGTTATTAACTATAGTCACCGTGTTGTACAATAGATCTCTTGAGCTTATTCCTCTACGTGGAATTTTGAATCCTTTGACCAACAACATCCTGACCCGCCACCACTCCAGCCCCTGATCACCACTGCTGTACTCTCAACTTCTATGAGTTCAGCTTTTGTGATTCCACATAGAGGTGACACCATGCACTATTTGTCTTTCTGTCCCTGGTTTATTTTACTCAATATTTGTCTTTCAGTTCATCCATGGTGTCCAAATGACAGTATTTGTTCAAGATATGAATAGCATTCCATTAGTATATATACCACATTTTCTTTATTTATCCACTGATAATTACGTTGACCCCAGATCTGGATTATTGTAAATAGTGCTTCAGTGCAGACATCTCAACAAACTGGTTATATTTCCTTTGGATATATGCCTTCTAGTGGAGTTGCTGGGCTTTTCTCCCCCAAGTGCTGGGGATTGAGCCAGGGGCCTTCCTCATACTAAGTGTACCCCACTTAGGTATACCCCAGCCGTGCTTAGGGTACTAAAGACAGATTTAAAAGGGTACATGCTTGGACTACTACTCAGTGAAGAAAAAAAAAAAAGAACAGACTATGATACCTCCAACCACCTGGATCAACATCCAGTAAATTAGGATTTTCAGAACACGGGCTGGGTAGAGCTCAGTAGGAGAGCCAGGGTGTCTGTCTGTCTGTCTGTCTGTCTGTCTGTCTCTCTCACACACACACACACACACACACATACACTATTACTGCAATGATAAAGTCAGAAATGGAGACAAAGTTAGTAGCTTCCAGGGGCTAAGGAAGGATTTTGGAGGAGCAGAAGTGGATGTTGGCTGTAAAACATGTGAGTAATGTTTGTGGTGACGGAAAGGTTCTGTCCTTTAACTGCATCAGTGTCTTTGAATCTGTCTTTAGTTCGGTGTAACCCCTTTGCAGTTCATCCGAGTTGTCTCATTTACCAATGTTCTGCTCTTTTTCATTGCCTAGTAGGGTTTCATCTTACTAATGTATCACAGTTTGTTTCACCATTTGCCAGCTGAAGGACATTTAGGTTGTTTCCAGTTTGGGGCAGTGACGAATGAAGCTGATATAAATATTAGCATGCACAGTTTTATTAGAATATAAGTTTTCATCCCACGTGGGTAACTGTCTAGGAGTCAGATTTCTTTAACATGCTTAAATATATATTTATTAGAAATTGAAAAATGGTTCTCTGAAGTGTTTACCTTTTTGCATTCCTACTATGTAAGAGTTGCTGTACATCTTCACTTAGTATTGTCAGGTTATACATCCTGTTGTATATTTTACTATAGCTTTAGGAGGGGTTATTATTGGGGAAACAGTGCATGAGATGCCTTTACACTATTTCTTACAACTGTGTGTGGATCTAGAATTACCTCAAAAAGTTTTATTTTTAAAAAAGACTATATACTGTATGAGTCCACTGATGAGATATTCTGGAAAAAGCAAAACTAGAGGGTCAAAAAGACCAGATCCTTGAGCTGGATGTAGTAGCACACAACTGTAATCCCAGTACTCAGGAGGCTGAGGCAGGAGGATCATTGCGAGTGCAAGACCAGCCTGGGCTACAAAGTGAGTTCAAGGCCAGCCTGAACTGCATGGTGAGACCCTGTGTCAAAAAGACAAAAAAAAAAAAAAAAAAAAAAAAAAAAAAAAAAAAAAAAAAAAAAAAAAAAAAAAAAAAAAAAAAGACCAGACCCTGACTAGGGTAGCACTACAAAGGGGCACTAAGGAAACTGGGAGGGGTTGATTGAGAGTCTATATTTGATTGTAGAAGTGGTCACATGATTCTATGATTTTTTAAAAAAACAACTTTTTTATTACACTAAAAATTATGAATTTTATTGTGTAAATAAAATAGAAAAATAGTGTTATGGTTGATACATTGTGTCAACTTGGGGAGTTTAAAGGTTAACTATGTGATTCAGCAGGAAGCCAGGGTGCTTACTTTGTACACATCCTGAGCCTGTGGAAGAGGAGGGCATGGAGACTGTGTGAGTGCTACACGCCCCCTGGGTGGGGGTAGGCTGTTTACAAGGTAAGGGATAGAAAGAGGCTGCTTGCCTGCCATTCGTCCCTTTTGCTCTGGTTGTTTTTGCTGTGCTCTGCTTCCGTGAAGTTTGCCCTCTGCCATGTGCCACTCTGCCTCTGAAGCAGCCAAGTATGGACTGAAACCTTCACAAACTGTAAGCTAAATAAACCTTTCCTTTCTTCATTTTGGG
>PVLD010006962.1:0-95595 GCA_004027595.1 Dinomys branickii | reverse complement strand
AGCAGAAATGAAGATAACTTTATATTATACAGCATCCAGTGCAAATTCCCTACTATCTTCTCTATAATTTGGTATTTCCTTTAATGTTTTTGTGTTAACTAATGTGAAGATAACTATGTAATACAACATCCAGTTCTAATTCCGTACTATATTCTGTATAACTTTGTATTTTCTGTATTGTTTATGGCTTTTCTGGTTCCTATGTCTCCATTCTTTTGTCTTTAAAATAAAATTAAAAAAAAACAGGATGATAGGAAATCAGCAATGGTTGTTATATTGCATATTGTTATCTCCAAAGTAGTTGTTCGGATTACCAGGTATAGGCATGCAAAATTGATAAAAAAAATTTAAGCATTATCTGAGGAATGGATAAAAAAGATGTATTTTTATACAATGGAGCATTACTCAGCTATGAAGGAAGATAAACTCAAGGCTTTTATAGGTAAATGGATGCAACTAGAGACCATACTCATAAGTGAAATAAATCAGACCCACGTGTATAAACACTGTATTGTCTCTCTAGCGTAAGAACCTGAAAGAGTAAATAAGATCCAATTTATTTAGGTACAATAGATACTGTAAAAGGGAAACAAACTACTCAAAAGGAAAGAACTGGGATGGGGAAAAGGAGAAAAGAAGGGAAATATACACATATACATATTTATATATACTATATACATATACAAACATATACATATTTATACATACAATATGTACATATTTCCCATATACAAAGGAAATACACACACAAGATAGCTAATTATATTACTAATTTCTATTGGTTTATTGATAGGATATGTTTTTAAGTGACCTTAAAGGTTAAATAAAGTCTTGGATGCTAGTCCAGGCATCAAACCACATTTGGAGGAGTATTTTTCTGTGGGGAAAAAAATGCATTTTTGTTCCTAAAGGTTCAAACAATGCCTTGATGCTAAACTGCTGGGAACAAAGCCCTCCTGTGAACTGTGGACTGCTCGCATGAATCACTCACTCAAATTCCATCTGTCGACACTGCTCTGCTATTGACATTTCCAGTCTACAGGGAAAATACCACCATTAGTATGAGTTCTAAAATATCCCATGTCTCAATATTAGGACCCACCATCCATCCTCCCTGTCATAACATACTGGTCACCTTCTGAAGTGGCGCATCAAGAAAATGGGGGTGATTCTCACATTCTCAGCATTTTGATCTCTTTTGAGGGACTTCATTAAATTCATAAGAAGTTTACGGGGCTTTAGAACTTTCCTGTTCCACATCCAGCTCCAGCGTCATCGCCCCGTTTCAGTTCATCAGCCTTTGTTGCTGCCTGTCCTGGAAACATCTGGGCATGAATGTGGCTTCAGTCTCCCTCCAAGCAGACAGGCTCCAAGTGACCAAAGAAGTTCTAGTTATAGGCCCTCATTGCTGCTGCTGGACTGGACAGAGCTAGGATTCCCAGTAAAGTATTTTTGTGCCAGTGTTCTTGGCCAGGGGTCAGAAGTCAATACTTAGTCACTACTATGTCCTTTATATCTATGTATTTTAGACCATTTATATGATTTATTGTGCTATTTGACCAGCCTGAGTAATATACCCTTGAAATGTTCCTCATTTGAGAACCCCACCCTCCTCCTAACACATTTAGTTAGACGTACTTTTTTTTTTTTTTTTTTTTTGCGGTACTGGGGATCGAACTCAGGACCCTGCACTTGCTAGGCAAGCACTTATTCCACTGAGCTATATCCCCAGCCCTCCTAACACATTTAAATGATCCTGATTCCATGTTCTCATAACCACACCTCAGAACCTCTGATTCTCAGTAGGTCAAGGGAGGTTTGGAGGAAAGGCCATGCCAAACAACACCTCCTCTGCCAGCCACGGTGTGACAGGTACACCGAGGTCTCAGGCAATGAGAGGAACCACCCACTTTCAAAAATCATCACAGGCTTCGGCCAAAGAGGGAGCCATGGGGTAGAGAAAGACAGACACAGACCTTCACGGCCACCCTGACTGGGAAAGAAAGCCAGAGACGTCTGCTTCTACCACATTCTGTCCTGCCCCTGGCTCTGATCACAGAGGGAGCCTCCTCAGAGAGAAAGCTGGCCAGGCGAGGGACCAACCAAGTGCTACTGAGTGGGCATGGTACATAAACCCTAGGGAGCGAGGCCTTGTAGCTGGCGTGCCTTCCCCAGGCCCTGGAGAGTTCCTAGGAAGGACTACAGTTCTGTACTGTTTTTGATGCCATGTAAAGCTCTTTCTCGCTCTCACCCCAATGCTGAAAGCACCTCACTTATCTTTGAGTCTATCAACCACTCAGCTTAAGTGGACTGGAGGTAGTGCATGTGGAGGACGTGGTGGCTGACTCCACAGTCTCCATTTCACTCTAAATGATGAGTCAAAGGCACACCTAAAATCCCATTCCCAGGAAAAAACTGGTTCAGGAGGGGGCATGTACCCTCTCCTGAACAATGAAATGTGAGGGCACTAGAAGAGCATTAGGAAGAGATAGTCTCTTCTTTCTGAGGCGCGCACACGTGTGTGTGTGTGTGTGTGTGTGTGTGTGTGTGTGTGTGTGTGTCCCTGTAGGGCCAGGAGGAGGGCTCAACTGTCCTGTGGAGAATGGCAGCAAAAAAACAAGGGTCCACACCACTGATAGTTCTAAGCTGGGACCTGCACTACTGAAGGACTTAGAAACATGTGGAAATAACTTTCCCCACTAGTAGAGCCCATCTGTGTGTGACTCTAACTGGAGGGGACAGGTGGACTAACAAGGACCCAGGTGTTGAGCTGCCCCTGGACCAAGGCCTGGGATGCAGAGATGGGAGATCCGCCCGAGACTCTTTGTGCTCTGTGAGCTCAGAAGCCACCAGAGTCTGGCCTCAACTGCTTTCCACAGCCTACCTGAAGAATGACTATCATGAGGTGGTGCCAGTATGCCTCTCCCTTCCAGGGATTGGGTATTAAACCATCTTCACTATGCATGAGGCCCCTATGAAAAGTCCTGAGACCAGTTGCTGCATGGATCACTTTCCACCCTCTGCGTTCCTGCTGACAAAGATTAGACCATGTTTTATCCAGGATCCTTTGAGCCTTTGTCTCTACTGGGCCTTGCCCTTGGCCTGCTGAGCTCAGGTGTAGCCAGGACCCTGCCCAGTTGATGCATCTACAATCTCTGGGCCTTGACAGCCTATTAGGCTTCTCTTCTCACTTGACATCAATCAGAACCCCCCACAGCCCCACCCATACCTAACTCAGCTCCTCTCAGTAATTTCCCGTTCTCTCTTCTCCTGCTCAGAGGTTATAATCCCTACTTGGCCCTGCTGAATTTGAAGTTGAGTTGCAATAACCTTGACCCCTACTGTGATGGTAGTGAATACCACTCCCACTATCTTTAACCAGCATCAGCACTGTTTCTCTTTACCCCTGGCCACTCATTTCCCCTCAGCACCCATGGTCCACTCTTCTCTCCATTGTTCAGGTCCAGGCAGGACTGCACGGGGCAGGCCTGTTAGCCAGAGCACCCCCTCCTCTCTCCTCACTCTGGCTCCTTAGCTTCCGGTGCAAAACATCTACATGAACAGGGGATGGAGTTTTCTACACCACCGTGAGGACTGATGTTTAGGTATGAGTACCCAGTTCAAGAACCTCGGTAGGTCCAGGATATGATTAACATATCCCGGCCTGTGAATGACTGATGTCCTTTCCTGAGAGCTAGTGAGGAGAGAAAAATGGGCACAAAGCCTGCCTAAGAGAATGAATGCATGAATAAGAAGAGGTGCTGAGGCCAGAGGGCAGGGCATAGGACAGGCAGGGGCAGGAGAGCAGGTGGAGGCTGGCAAGGCTCAGGGATGACTTCTTTACCTGCATTACCAATATGCTTTCCACATCTTCTATTGTGTCTGCATTGAATTCAGTCCCAGTCACTTCAAACATAGTCACCGACCCTGGAGTGCGAGCTCACTAGGACATCACAGGTGAACTTCACTGGAGCATGCCTCTGCAGTTGCTCCTCATGGCCTCCTGGCTCCTAACAGCATGGCACTCTCTCACATACAGGGTGTTGGACAGCCCCTCCCCACCCACACAGACATCCATAGCACAGAACCCGCCTGTGCCCGCGTGAGCTCAGATCCACCAGGCCACGTGTGACAGCTGAGGCACAGAGTTATTGACTTAAAGCCTGCTGCGTTTTTCCCAGTAACAAAACCATTCTTCACTGCTGGGCCTAGATGCAGATTTTTGGGGTTAAATAATGAGAAAAGTAGTCCCACTTCCCTCACCCCAAATACTCTAACAAAATGACAGCCCAGGCCTCACATGTTCGGATGGTTCAAAGGTGACTGTTCTTTCTTATTCACAAAACCAAACCCTTCCTAGTGCGACACACACAGCATCTCTGATGGTGGGCCCCATAGAGACACTGCTTTTGATTCCTGCAGCTGAAGCATTAGTAGCCCTCTCTGTCCTTTCCAGGCAAGCAGCTCCCAGTACTGGGCCCAGACTCCCACAGCCCAGGGACAAGGTGTGATGTGCGGGCAGACCAGAGAGAAGCTGCCAGGGCAAAGCCTTGGGGAGAACGTGCCTTCAAGGCCAAGAGGCCACAGGGTGAAGACAGGGAAGCAGTTTACCCACTGCAGAATTTCAGGGTGGAAATTCTTCAAGGTATTGTAAAAGAAATGCCCATTTCCATACTTTTTCTGCATTTCATACAGAACTAGCCAAGTGGACTGGTCAGTGGACTGTTTTATTTTTGTTAGCACACTGGGGATCAGACTTGGGGCAGCCTAACACTGAACTACATCTCAGTACTTTTTACCTTTTCTTCTGAGGTGGGACCTTGCTACCTTGCCTGGGCTGGCCTTGAATTTGTGAAGCTCATGTCTCTGCCTCCTGAGTGGCTGGGCTTACAGGTGTGTGCCGATGGGCCCATTTTGCATAGTAATCCTTCCACCACCCATCTGAATTCAGATACCCACTGAATACAAACTCATTCCTCTTAGTATTTCCCCTCCACTGGGCAAACTGACAGTCTGCACATAGCGGAGCCTAGCTGCTCACTGTCAGCAAGTCAAAGACACCCCCATACCGGCCGTGTCTCATCTGCGTGGGGGCGCCCACTCCATGCCCACTCACCCCGTCAGGCCAGGCTCTGCTCCGATGGCCTCTCAAAGTCCTCCCACTGGCTCCGTGTACATTCGTCTTCTCCGAGCACTTCTTACCCAGCAAACTGTGCCCACATAACTCCGAGGGGACTCTGCTTTCTTATATCGCTAACTGTTACTTCCTGTGCACTGTCAGTGCCCCAAATAGAGAGAGAAGGTCTTGAGGCCAGAACCATGCCATGGTCCTGCAGGGTACCGAGTCCACAGTGGATGCAGCGGAGGATTTGGGGAGGCAGACTGTGGCAAGGCAGGGCACTTGGGTTCCGGTCCCAGCTGTGGGTGGCCATAAATCAGTGCCTCATCTGGGCGGGGGTGGGGAGGTGATCTCACCTTGTTCACCTCACACAGGGAAGTGCTGGGGTTGGGCCAGGCAAGGTAGCAGATCCTTTCCACATGCTGATGGCAACAGGCACCAGTGGGGGATGTGTGGACAGTGGGGACAGTGACCATGAGGGCATGAAAGCAGATACAACATTCTGAGGTGGGCGAGAGCCTTAACCCAGAGTCTGACAAAGAGGTACACAGACATGTGAGGAAAAAAATTCTCATAGAAACAAAGTATTTCTGAGTAATTATGTGGATGGTTGGAGGCACAAGGGAGTTTCAGTGCTACTGGAAGTGGACTGGGTTTCTTCAGAGGCAGAAAAAGCAGATCAAAGAGAGGGGGCTAAGGAGGTGGCGGGTGGTAAGCAGGAGATGTCAGGAGGCTGGTGGAGGCCTTTGGATGGTTTCTAAGAGGCTGGGTCCTGGCCTGAGAGAGGAAAGAAGATGTAAGACAGTTCCAGTTTCCATCATTTTAAATTCTTCTCCAGTACCACTGGAATCGTTCAGGCAGAGAGTGCCGGGTGAGTAAGGCTGCCCAACAGAAAGAGTTTGAAACACCAGCTCCAAGACCCCAGCTCAAAGCTGTGATCAGGGACAAGAAATAACCCCAGTGGTTCAGTTGTAGATGGCCTGCAAACAGAACAGAACAGACCAGAACAGAACAGACCACATTTTCTGGCTGCAGCCCCTGGAGTTTTCAAGTCACAATCAAGGGAAATATTAAGTGAATGGGTGTGTCTATTTTTCAGGATCTTCCTATGGGGACACAGAGGAGACTCACTAGAGTGGGACTGGTATACGTATCTCAGGGAGCAGAGCACCCCAGCTACGTCAGGCTCAATGAAGGGAGTAAGCCAGGACGTGCGTGTCGCTGGGGGTGCATCGGGGTAGCATGGGTAATTCCTGACCCTTGCTTGTTTCTGAATGGAAAGGGATGGAACATGGCCTCAGTTGCCAAAGTGCTCACACGCTCCTTGCACATGGTTCTCATTCTCAACAAAAGTGAGCAGCAGGGCTCCGAGTCAACCTTTCTCTCTTTCTCTGTCCCTCTTGGCAGTTCCTGATTTTGAGTAGATTTGAGATGGAAGAGTTCCTTGGGGCAACAGCATCTACTCCTGGCTCCGCAGTCATTCAGGCTCACCTGCCCACCCACCCATCTACCCATTCACCCATTCTACGTCTGCTGAGTGCCCTGGTTTGCCACAGGACTGGTGTGAAACGTGAACAAGGCGAGGCCCCGCCCCTCCAAGGGTAGCTGCAGTCAGGTGAGGGTAACAGAGACAAAAGCGTGCAGCACAAGGTCACAGCAAGAGAAGTCCAGGGACCACTGCAGGCAGCAAAGTGAAAGTACCATGCACATCTACTGTGGTTAGGGACAGCAGGAGGAAAGGGTGTTCAGCCTGTGGAGCAAGGAGCAGCACAGGATCAGCGTATGTGCACGCGTGTGCACCACACCAGTCACTCATTAGGACAAAGACACAGTGGCGTGAAGCACAGAGTAAAAGAAGGGGTGCAGGGTGTAGGAAGCCTCTCTGCTGTGCGTCAGGTCCCGAGTTCAATTCTTAGCACAAAAGAAAGCAAAGAAACACACACAGAAGGCCAGTGGGGAGGCGGTACTGCAGAGGCAGGCTCGCCCTCCAGCTCCCTGCTGCAGAGCTTATCTGAATCACAGTGTGGCAGTGTATGGGAAGTCACAAAGCTGTTAAGAAACAGCAAATTAGCCCCAGATTTGTGGAACTTGTATCTCTGGCACCCCCCTACAGTGGCCAAAAGGAGGCAGCTGGGAAGAGGCCGAGAGCACTATTGGGGGCTATTCTCCTAATCCTGACCACAGAGGGGGTCCTGAGCCAAGGCAGCAATGGATGGTGCATGGCAAGGGACAGATACACAGGCCTTGCAGGTGAGGGGCACAGGGGCAGGAACCTAGGCAGCCCCAGCACACTCAGACACAGCCTCACCTTCCGGCCTCCACACACTGCTCCTGACCTCTGTGGCAGCAACAGTCGCTTGCATGATGGCCTCCTGGCTCCTTGCTCAGACACTGCTGGCTGTGGGCTAAATGCTCCTAATGCGTTTCTTATACACTGCAAGCATTTTTCTACCTTGAAACACTCAGGTGGTTTGTTTTCTGAAATAACAAAAGCAATTAGACTAATTGCCTTTAGAACAGGGCACTCATAGGGAACAACCTCAACACCACACAGGAGGCAACTGGCAGATTCTTTCCAGGCTCATAATTTATGGAGCAATTTGTCTGTCTTGCCACTAGCAAGAGCTTCTCAGTAAGAGAAAGGTACATAAGGGGCCAGGGTCTCACTTTGTAACCTCTTAGCTGGGAGGATAAAAAGTAAGAGATGGTTATCTACTGCCATGGGGGTCCCAGCACATGGCCCTGGAACTAAGCACAGCACAGGCACCAACAAAGACCCAGTGGCCCTGTGGTGTTACTGCCTAGGGTACAGCTCTCTTGGTTTGCATGTAACTCCATCCTAATTAGTGGACCAGACCCCCAAGGACCACCAGCCCAGAATGCGTGGGGGTGGTGACCAGTCTTGGTTCATGGCCGCACATACATTGGTTAATTCCAGAGTCTGGTTATAAACAGTGCCAGGGACAGCGCCACAGTTAAGAGCGTAAGAGGAAGAATGTGGCCCTGTTACTGCCTTCGTTTCCCTATAAAACCCACCTGAAGCTACTCAGGGAGAATTACTAACGTCGCCATCTGAGGTTGAGGAGCCCAGAGCCGCCTTTTCTACCTCTTGTCACACTAGCATCAAAACAGCAGCACCACCACTCAGCCCAGTTAGCTACTCAGCAAGCCATGCCACAGGCATAATGTCCAGGTCCAGCCCTGAAATCCTCTGTGAGGCAGCTCTGGACAACCAAAAACTGCCAGACCTGCAACATAAAACACACAGAGCAGAATAGCAAAGGGACTGAACACACGCAGATAAGCAAAAACGACCATTAAAAACCCAAAACCAAAACCAATCCACAAGGAAAACTTAGAAGTAAATGGAATTCAGACAGAAAACCAAAGGGCTAATATCCTTAACTACTTTCAAGAAAGGCACATTTCTAGAAGTTGACAGTGTGCTTGAAAATTAAAAGCAAGAATCAGCCTGGCCCCGGACTCTGGGTCAGTGGCACCACTTGTGTAACAGTGACACCTTTGAAAGTCTGACAGTGCTATTTTCTCTTCCTAGACACATAGCCAAGCTACTTTCCACCCTCTTTGTGTGTAGAGTGGACAGGCAGACTTGCTCTCATAACTAAACATTTGAGTAGAATGATGAATCACTTCTGGGCCAGTGGGCCTTTTCTTACTCTCTGTCTCTTATCCTTGTCCACAGTGACCATGGAGGTCACACAGTGAAGGAGTCTGATTCCAGAATTAGTGCTTGGGGCAAAGAAGCCCTCATTGGCGCATCACCGGGGGAGGAGCAGGCTAAGGTGTGAGTATGCAAAGAGCTGTTCTTCTCACCAACCCATTTGTATGTGATAGCAGCTATGTAATCTTGACTGCTGGGAGAGACATTTTCATTGGAATTTGACATCCACCCAACCTGTCAATCAAGGATACGAACACAGGAGAAGCCATTTTCAGACACTTGAGTGGTAGAAAGTTGAATCCCTCTGCATGCTTTCTTAGGAAATAACACGAGAGTGTACTCCAGAAAAAGAAAAACACAAGCCCAGAAATGAAATTCAGGATATCCTGGAAAGTACAGTTCAACCCCAAAGAACATTCTTAATTAGAACAAGAAAAAAACAAGCTCCAGAAGAGGAAATTCTAGGGGAAAGAGAACTGGTGGCTAACAGTATGTGTGGATGCTTGTTGGATCACAGAGAAGGAACGATCAGAAAACATCTCAGAGTCCTAATAATGCAAACGTGACTCATGTGTCTTCAATTTTTGGAATCCTCTTATAGACCAATGATTGGTCTGAAGGGACGGATCTTGACCACTGCCAACCCCAGAATTTGCAGATGAACAAACTTGGGCTGGGACAGGCATGTGATTTCCCCAAGGCTCCTCAGTGAGTAGCAGAAACGGGGGCAGGGGGTGGGGGGGAGTGGTGTGGCTTTGGCCTTGAACTCTCACCCCCCATGGCTTTCTGTCTCCCACATTGTTCACATTGCCTGGACTCACACTAACCAGCTATGGCAGGAGGAGTGTCCACCCATGACCTCATTTTCTCAGCAAGGGCTATGCAGCTTCTGTAGGGCACGTCACCCAATTCTAGTTCTGACAACCCCCCCCCATTCCCACTCCTTTGGACACGTTTCCTCCCAGTAAGGGTAGCTGTCGATTTCCTCTCTAGAGAAGATAACCTTGCCTGTCCAACACGCTCTAAACTGGTGCTCTGTTCCTATAGTTTTGGATGCTACTGGAGAGACTCTGATTTGAAAAGAAAAAAAAAAATCAGTGGTGCGCTTTGTAGAGGTGACAAGTCAAAGCATGTCAACCGCTCGGCAGTTTGCCAGGCCAGCAGCCCCACACCACTCGGTTGGCAGTTAGTGACAGAGCCCAGTGCTTTGGCCAAGGCCAGACAAAGTGGATCCTCACTGTATGCAGGATGTCCTTCGCATGGTCTAAGCCCCGAACTCATGTACTGAGGGCTTGATCACCAAAGAAGCAATGTTTAGATGGGGGCTAGAGAGGTTGGTGGGTCAGGAGGGCTCTTACGGCTCGTGTTTAGATGTCCCCCAAAACCTCATGCAGCTGTAGGTGGGGCTTTTTCAGAGGTGGGTGGATCTAGAGTGTGTGATGCTAGAACTGATTCCTGGGGCAATGGGAGGCCCAAGGGCACTAGCATTAAGGATATGAGTGCTCCCTGCCCTGAGTAGCCTGGGTGAGATAAAAGGAGCAGAAAGACACTGTGAAGGTCCCTTGTTGCAGAACTACAAACAGAATTCCTTTGTAGTTCTGACTGATAAAACTGTCTTCTGCCTGCAATGAACCGTTTCTTCTCTGTGAAGCCGCCCTGCCTTGGAGCTAGCCAATTATGGATGAAAACCTCTACAAACTGTGAGCTAAATAAACGTTTTCCCTTTTAAATTTGGGTGTTGGGTATTTTGTCTCAGCAATGAGAAAAATAAGACAAGGGCATTGACCTCATCAGTTAATCCACAGGTGAATGGGCTGATAGGAGGTGGGGCCCAGCTGGAGGGACCAAGAGATGGGCATGACCAGGGGAACTTTATCTTTGTGTTGCCCTTTTCCCCTCTGAATCTCTCACATACTCTCTGCTTCCTGCCTTCTGTGAGGTGAGCAGCTTTCGTCCACCATGCCCTTCTGCCATGATGTTCTGCCTTGCCACGAGCCTGAAAGCAATGAAGCAGGCTTACCATGGACTGAATTATCTGAAACCATAAACAACAATAAATCTGCCCCCTTTAAGTTTGTTTTGCTCAGGTAGTTTTGTCACAGTGATGAAAAAGTCTATGAGTCTCAGGTCACTGTCTTGGAGTAAGGGCACTTTGGACAGCCAGAGGACACATTGGCAGCTTTAGTGTGGCTATCCAAGTGGTCATGGGCTCAAGGTGTTAGTGAGGTCAGTCTTCTGGGATCTTGAATAAAGGAGTAATATCAGCAGCTTTGGAGCAATCGTCTTACCTGATCTACTCTGCAGTAAATTCTCATCTCAACTCTTCCAGCTATACTTTCTCTCCATGCTATGCTCAGGGAGGTGGAAAGAGAGCTGCTTTCTGTCTTCAGGGGAAACTGAGAAATGGGGTATGCAGCATGGGGCATGTAGATTGGCATCTTGCACACAGGTAGTAGCTAATAACTAGGGAACAAAATGATCACGAATCTCTCCATGCCCCAGCTTTTGGCCCTTGTACCATCCTCCCTCCTCATGCCTAGCAGCTGCAATCACAGTGCTTAAGGAGGGATGAGAGAGAGGAGGTAGAGGCATGCACTTGCTGAGAAGTAGCCAGCCCTCAGTGCCCAGTGACAGCCCACAGCACCCTCCGTGGCATGGGTTCAGGTTCTCCTGGAATGAGACTGTATCTCTAGCCCACATGAAAGAGGGTCCATAGCTCTACCAGGTGCTGCAAAGCACATGGGCCAGTGGAAAATGCCAGGCCTCACTCATCTGTGTTAATAAATCTATTGTGCAGCTGTCATCAAAGGCATTCTGTGCATAAGGATGGGCAAAACTCCATGGCTTCCCTGACTTAGAGGGAGGCATTGCAACATTAAGCAGCTATTTGCAATGAAGGGCCTTCATTTTCTGCTTCCCTACCCTGGCATTAATAGGGAAAGCACATCTAATTGCCAAGAACACTCTGTGCACTGGGAGAAAACTCCAAGCACCAGGGTCAGTGGATGGGCCTGGCATAGCAGAGATTTAATCTTAAATTATTTCTCCTTTCTTAGTTGCTTCCTTTAAAGGCAGGAAACAAGCAGAAGTTCCTTTGTAGTTCTGACTGAGGATTGCTTATCTTGTTAAATCAGTTCTGTAACTGGAATTGATGGCACTGTGGCTCCCACAGCCCTGACATTCTCCTCTTGTTAGCGTCCCTCCTCAGCCTGTCCCCAGTGGGGGTCAGAGCATTCCCAGAGGAATGCTTCTCATGCCTCAGGGGCTCAGGAGGCTCCTGTCTAGCCCAGGCTGGTCGCAGGATGCGGCTCCAGCATGCAGTGCAGTCTCTGGATGGGAGCTGGATATTGTATTTCCCAGTGAAGAGCTCAGACTATCAGCTCCAGGCTTCTGTCCTGAGCAGTTTCCTCCACCAGGACAATACCTGCATAGATTTCTCCAATTCTCCACCAACAGGTGGGAGAGAAGAGCACAAAACAGAATGTCATTTATAATTTAAAATTCATTATTGGAAAGGGTTTTGCAGTAACAGCCCAACCTCCATCATCTCAGAGATGTGCTCATGGGGGAGGCGCCACTGCCCTCATAACCAGTCTCGAGATCCCCTCAGGCCTCCTTTCCTTGCCTCCTACGTGCTACCTCCCCCAGCTGCCACACTCCTACTTTATCTCTGGAGAAGTTTTATGCCGGGGATATATGACCAGAATACATGAAGGTCTTTTAAATTTATTTTCAGTAGCCCTGTTACTCTCTCCTCTATGAAATATTTAGCATTTAACTCGTTATTTCTGCTGCTGGCGAAGTCCCAGGTGCAGGTGGCTTTGTAGAGATGGCAGAATGTCACAGCAAGGTAATTGTTTCTTTTTATTTCCCCTAGATAAAGAATAAGTAATAGGCAAGTCCGAATTATTGGGTGGGGCCTCCATCGCAGGCTCTGGTGATAACGTAAACCAGGAGATTGAATTTGGAGTGGTCTGCATAATCAGCTCTCCCCGCTCACTTCAGGAAGTCTGCCTGGGGATGAGTCTGCACTGGCTTGGCGAGCCTCTCTGCTACCCTGCTTGAGCCTGCGTCTGACGGTCCCTGTTGAAGAGAAGGAATTTGGGCAGGAACCAGTTTGTGGGAATCTCCAAGGAAGTGGCAGGACGATGCAGTGGAATGTGTATGTGTGTGTGTGCGTGCGTGCGTGCGTGCCTGCGTGCGTGTGTTTTGCAGGAGCCAAGCTCAGGAAAGGAGTAGAAGGAGAGAAAAGTAGAGGCAAAGGAAAAGGCTTGGGGTGTGAAGAGGGGGATTCGAGGGCCACAAGCAAAGCTGACATCTACACCAAATGCAACCAATCCGCAAATCTTTAGGAGCACCCATCACCTGCTGGAAGTCTTCTTAAACTCCACTACAGAAACAATGATGGGATCAGAGTCAGCGACAGACACCTCTCGGACAGCAACTCATCATCTCAAGTACCTTCTCTCATACAGGCGTCACCATGCCCCATGTTCCGTGAGCGTTTCTTGGGGCTCTGCCAGCCTATGACCCTTCGTAGAGCAGGGTCTTGTTAACTCATTGCCATGTTTTTAGTCCCTCAGAAAAACTCAAGCCTGAAAACAAGGTTCTTTTTCTTCCTCCAAGCATTTTAAGTAGATAAGACATAAATGTTCATGAGTGATACAGGAATACTAGTGAAGGAGAAGTTGTGGTAGGGAAAACAATTTTGTGAAATTTTTATAGCACAGCCACTTCCCTCCTTGGTAAACTCTGACAACAGGAAAGAAGGCACCAAATGTCAAATTGATCATCCTTCCCCATGCATATGCAGCAAGAACCGTGCAAGTCCCCACCACATTCCTGGGCCCATTCAACCCCACCACAATTCTTCTACTCAGAAGCCACAAGTTGTCCTTTCTAAGGACAGTGAATCTCACTGACCCTGGGCCAATGGGTCACCCACTGAGTGAGTTTTAGATGGACACACAGAGGTGGCTATTATCGGAAGACTGATTTGTAAATTGTCTCTCATACTGCAGTGTGATCTTGGGAAGGAGCTGGAAGAGGGGTGGGGCTGAGGTCAAGGGCTCCTGCTTCACTTTAAGACCAGGTGGACCAACACACAAACATCTAATCCACCTGATGGTTACACGCACGACCTTGACCTCTTCAGCAAAGTGCTTGGACATCTGGTGCTGGGCCTGGCATTATGTGCTTTCTAAATCATCTGGTTACCTCAGACTCTGTGTCCTTGAGGCCCTGTTCTGCCACTGCGCTCTGCTCAAGGACCCCATGGATTAACACCACTGTTTTTGCGGATTGAATTCCTGAAATTCCCTGCCACTGCAAAAAGGGCTCTGCCACTGAGCTACGTCCTCTGCCCTTTGTATTTTTTGAGCCAGGGTCTCACTAAATTGTGCAGGCTGGTCTCAAAACTGTGTTCCTCTTGCCTCAGTCTCCCTGGTAGCTGGGTAGCACAACTGACATGCAGACATCTAACCACTGCTTATGTTTAAAGTTTGGATTAAAGTATCTGTTGAAATGACTGAAGAAAAAAAGAGAAAGAAAAAGTTTTAGATATGTTCCTAGGACCTGATAATCCCTTACTTAGTTGGCCTAGAGGAATATGGCTCTGATTTCTAAGGGGAGGGTATCAAATTTTCATAAATGACCAACAAATAGCACTAATGTTTTCTCCCTTAGTCTATCTGCTATTCTAATGAGTGCTATTCCCTCCAGTTCTTTCCAAGAGCTTGTCCTTGTACAGGGGATGCGCTTTACACGGGTGTGCAGATCAGTCTGTATTCCATGGTTTTCATACATCTCATTGCACCCTGTAGCAAACCTGTAGAGAGAGGGTTTAGCATGTGCCCACCTGTAGACCAGGAAACTGAGGCTGGTGAGCCCAGAGGCCTTGCCTCAAACCACTGATGTGGGACACAGACCAAGCTGTGTGATTTCCACACACTTCTAACAGATCCCAGGCCCTGTTCCCCTTCTCAGGAAGACACAGGGGAACATGACCCTTTTAGCACTGTGCCTCTCTTTTCTCAGAGAACCTGCTGAGATGTTAATTGGCCCGGGAAACAACTTTTCCAAAAACATCTTCTTCAAACTTATCTTTGAAACCCTGCAACTCCCACCCCCACCTTTCCTGAGAACTGCCAGTTTTCTGGAGAATGTAGACAGAATTTGCCTGGAGAATTGATAGCTCTGTTCTTGGATACCAAAGCATACCTCTCACTGAGGCTATGTTATCCTTCAGTTATGGAAAAGTTCCCATTGTTGGCCTGTGTGACTTTGGCAGCATCGACATCAGATGCAGACGCCTACCCATTAACGCTGGTGGGACAATCCTCTTTCTAAATCTCGCTCTGGTATGTATCACTGTATAAGCCAGTTTCATTAGGAAGCAAATCATATTCTTCTGCTGAAGGTCCCTACTGAATCAAAAAACACTTTCAATGTTCCTCCAAGATTTTACTAATGAAAAAATACATGGGAATGAACTGCATTGGCAACTCCGTGAATTTTTTCCCTCTTAATAAGATTTATGCCATGTAAAGTGCACATGGTGGCCCCTTTTGGAATTAGACTCACTTGGCTCCCTTCATCCTCATGATTTACAGTGCAAAGGTGCACGCAGACAGTCTAACCATGCAGTCTTGAGTGCTCATCTGAAATTCTAACTGGATGGGTGAGCGAGTCGTCTGTCTCTGGTCTGCTTCTATAACCCAAGCAGGTTCAAGCCTCAGGAAGAGGCATTCGTAACTGTGGTAACAGGCAGGGATAAATAATGCATTTGGAGAAGACAGCCTCATTTTGCTGCAGTTGTTACAATGCATTCCCAATATTATGGGTTTGCAAATTTAATCTTAATTTCTTCTGTGATTTTTCTCTTTAAGATTCTCCATTGATCCCCGGAGTCAAGAGAACGTGTAGTTTATCATCTGCTTGATCAACAATAACTGAGTTCCCCCAAGTTACCTCCTCCATTTCCTTCCATCAGATCAGGATAAGACTTTAATTTTTCATGAAAAGCAAAACTGTAGCTTTCTCCATGGCCAGATAACTGGGGTAATTGTTCACACACACTAATGGAGTTTCAGCTGGAAGCTCCTGAGGCCCTGCGCTGACCCGGATTGTGAAATGGGAAAGAGGCTGCCTTGGCAGTCAGGAGGCAGTGGTGGAGGTGGGGGTTGGGTGAGGATGGGATGGGGGTGGGGTGGGGTCAGGTGGACAGTGGAGAGAGGCCATCTTGTTTATGAGATGGTCCGAGGGCATGTTTCCATCTCCAAAGAATACAGATAAAAATGATTTCTTCTGTCCCAAATGTGGATATTTTCCATGTGCAGTATAATTTATTTGGACAATTATTTAAGTAAACTGGAAAGTTCAAATGAGGAAGTTTAAGTCTAATAAAAATGCCAAGATAAGTCTGCCTTCTGTGGGACGGGTACCCATGTGATCTTGTCTGCTTTCCTTGGTGGTACTCAGCACTACTTGGCATTTTTCTATGTTGATTTCCCTACATGTTACTTGTCTCCCTCTGCCAGGATGCATCTTACGAGGACAGGGGCTTTGCATGTCTTGCTCAGAGCAGGGCTCCCTGGGCTGAGCCCAGTGCTAGGCACACAGGAGGACCTAAGTCAGTCTTGGCTTAGAGGACTGCATCGGTCAGATGCACCAGACCAGGGCCAAGTTATGGTATCTGCAAGTACCGCACGCAGATTCTCTGAGTCACTATCCTTTCTCATCCGAAGAGGGTCACCCAATAAACCCAGAGCAAGAACAACTCAGACATTCATCCACTGGTGAATGGATGAACAAAGCATGGTATAGACCATGGAATTCCTTCCAGGAAGGAAGGGCTGGTCCAGGTCACAACAAGGAAAGGCCACAGGAACAGCACATGCACTGAAAGAAGCCAGACACAAAGGGCCACACAGCATATGAATCTGTGGGTGGACTGTCCTGAAGAGGCAAATCCACAGGTACAGAGAGCAGCGGTGTTGGTAATGGTTGCCTAGCACTGGGGTGGTAATGATGGGCAGCAGTAAAGTGGCATGAGGCTGCTTTTGGGGGTGATGGGAACACTCTAAAATTAGCCTATAACAATCACTGGACAATTATGTAAATATACCTGAAAAATCATTGAATTGCCAAGTGGACACATTTTATCTCAATTTATATTTAAAATTATATCCCAATATAGCTATTCTTTTTCTAAAAAGCCATTACAAATGAAGTCCTATGTTAACACCATGAATTCTTTCTCTAGTTTTCAGGGAATGCACAGTGATATGGATAATGTACCCACTATTTCCATACAAAATACACATAAAACTCTGAAGAATTCAAAGAAGGTGACATTCTTCCACAAGGATCAAGTGAGATGATGCTGTGACAGCACTTGACCCAGACTCCACCAAGGAAGGCTGACAGCAACCTGACGCCTATGCCGCAGAACGGTGCAGGACGAGCCCTATACAAATATTTGCCATTATTGCTCTTTGAGCATCTCCCAAAGACTGAGGAGCTGACACACTGCGAGAGCGCTCACGGTCATCCTTCTGTGCCGAGGGTCTGGGGCTTCTGCACAGCACACGACTTTCCATGTCCCCAAGGCTGAGCTAACATCTAATCCTTCACCTGTGCTGTCCTGGCTGCTGCGTGGCCCAACCACCTAATTCATGACCCTGAGGAAATTCTTCAGTGGATGAGGGGTCTCTCTCTAACTGGGAAGAGGAAACTTGATTTCTAAATGAGATTTCTCCTACAGTAAGGGTTCACCTACCTTTCAGCAACAGTGCCAGGAAAAGGGTTGCCATCGTACAGCAGTCTGCAGGTCACACTGATGGCTCTGTGTGCAGGAAGACAGGCCAGCCCGAGACACAGAGGCAGCCTCACCAGGTCCAGCCTCCTCTGCGGCACAGGTGGAAAGGGACCCTGACTGTTGGCCTAATGGGCCTAAGGAGCCACTCACCAGGGCTGCAGGCCGTGCTGTCTGCTGAGGACATTCTGGGGATATCTGGGGAGTGACTGTCTGGTCCCAAGGGGCTAAGTCCTGCTTGAGGCTTGGATGTAGGTTTTATTTCTAAGCCTAATCATATACGAGCTGTTAAACAGCACCATGGAAGAAACTCCTCATGGGTGGTTCAGTGACAAATGTGTGTTGAGCACTCAGCGCCAGGCTCCATGCACTGTCTGGATTTGCAGGGCCAAGCAAGCCAGACACAGCCCTTCCCTGCATGGAGCTGGGAGTCTCAAAGGTATACAGAGATGAGCCACTGGCAGGCAGGGAAAGGTCTGCTCCTGGAGTCAACCTGAATGTAGTGTAACACGGTGGGTTGCAAACTCCAGCTCCCCCGCTCCCATTCCTGGAAGGGAGCAGCCGGCAGCGATAAACCCAAGAAGAGGCAGAGAGCCAGAGCCAGCCTAGGGCTGCAGTATCCTGGGGAGGAGGGCGGAAGGGACTCAAGGTGGAGAAAGAAAAAGTCTGAAGCAGAACAGGACTGCAGGCGGGTAAAGTCTGTGTTTGGAGGTGCTGCCTCTCCTGCTAGCAGCTAACATTGCTCAATACAACGGGTCCATGCAGCAGAGGAAAGCCAGGATCGTAACACTGCTGATGGATTGGCTCAGGTTGAAAAAAAACCCATGTGAGTGTGTTTATTAAACCACAAGCAACCCAGACAGAAATGCCAAGAGACACAAATCCAGACTCAGGTTTCTAATGGGCACTGGTGTACCACTGGGACCGCAAAGCGACATTTACAACGTGTAACTGAGACAATAGGAAAGGCTGTTACAAGGAGCCAGGCTTTTAGAAAACATTCCTGGCAAGGTAGGAACTGCCCGGGCCTTACTGTGGGCAGAAATGGACAACTTCTGGAGAATGCTGCCGAGCTGACAGAGGTGGCCCCTCGCCTTCCCAAGGTGCACCTCTCTTCCTGACTCAGCACAAGTGGGACAACCTGGCATAGCTTATAGATCCCCAGTGGAAACACAAATCCCATGCACCTAGCCGCTGGGAGAGCCGACAGGTGGCAAGGGTCTGTCTGCAGTAGCGTGGGACCTGCAGGGCAGAAGGTGAGGGAGGGTGACAACCCCAAGCCCTCCTTTGGAACAGAGGCTCTGGATCTCGGTGTAATGGTCATCTGCAGCTGGACAAGGGGAGGGAGGTCCCAAGCAAGGCCAGCAGGAAGCTCTGCAGTCCCTTTGAAGGATGACTCTGGCCCCATGTGGAAAATCCAGATAATCCCAGCCCACAGAGTCAGCTGTAGGTCATAGGAGTACCGTCCAGGAACCCGCAGCTTCTTGTGGACCTAAGCCATCTTTGGCAGAGCACCCAGCAGAGGGTGCACAGCTGAAGGCAGGCTCGCTCCGGGCTGCAGGTGCACACACCCCTGAGGATGCGTGCCCTGTGGGGGCCCATTTGCAGTGTCTACTCCAACTAAAGGACCTGGATGTTCTGGCTGGAACTGGTCTGGGCTTGGGCCCCGGTGGGGGAGTGAAGGACCCTCTATACTCCTGTCACAGCCTACCTGGACCTTGGCCTCAACCTGGCCTCCGTATTTGCCCCAGAGACCATGATCGGTTTAGGAGGCAGCCTTTTCCTTGTGGTGTTGCAGCACCACACAACTTTTGCTCTCAGTTTGGGCACGAGAGATGAGACACCAGCACGTCATCAGGGCAGTGGGCGCCTCTGGGCAGGTGGAGGGTCTCGGAGCAGGGTGGAAAGTGCTCAAAAGAAGACAAAATCCTTTGTTGCTGCTACTCTGCCACCAACTGGCAGCCAGCAGAGGACTGTCATAGCTCCTGCCTGGTCCTGTCAGGCCACCTGACAAGAATGTCCACTCCCACTTCCTTTCTCTGGACCCTTCCTCAACTGCCCTTGAAATCTGCCACCTACACAGATGTCCTCACCCTGGCCCCAGCCACCTGCTTGCCTTTCCCTGGCTGCCCCTGTCCCTCCCACCCTTCTCAGATGCATATCTGTCCGGGAAGTGGGCCCACACAGGTCATCTGTCCCCTTCGGCAGCAAAGCGGGCAACTTCTATACCTTTCGGGAGGCCCATGCTGCTGTAGCAAATGGAAGGGGTGGCATGAGTGGTACCGTCACCAACTCAGAACACTGAAAGCAAAGGCACACTTCACGCAGAGGCCTTCTGTGGGACTTTGTAGAGGACCCTGGAAGAAGGGTCAGCTTGCACAAATAGGATTTTTTTTTTTAAGTAATGCAGAGTTAAAAAACCCTGTTTTCTTTAGTAGTTATGGAGGAAGAATGGCAGAACTTTACGGGCTTATATGGAAGAACTTTAGGTTTATAAGGGCCATTGTATATTAAAGAAAATCAATCTTTCATATAAGGTTTAAAACAGTTCGTCTTAGAATTTGTGTCCTGCTTTTACCAGAATTTAAAGTGAATCTCCACCCTCTAGGCCTCTGTTGTTTCACGTTTTGTGGTAGCACGTACGACTATCTACTTTCTCTGCATGACAGCATCACATGGTGCAGAGAGAGCCTTGCGTCAGCACTCAGGACTCCAAATAGTCCTAACTCTGCAGCTGATGTCACATGAGGGCCCCAGTCCCTCCTTTCTTACCTTGCAAGGTTGCTATAAGGACAAATTGAGATAGTGAAGGTAACACCAGAGCGATCTCAATGTAAGAACCTTTATTTATTAAATAACTGTTCTCAACATGGTTACAAGAAGGATGTGATTCAGCCTGTATCTCAATTCAGGTGTGATCTTAAGGGTAATTTTATCCAAAGAACTTGCCAATTCTTCTCTTGTTTTTAATCTTTGTCAAGGATTTCAATACATTACCTTTGACAACAGCTATGAATTTTGGTGTAAAAATGAACTGTGACTGCCCGGGTAGTGCCACTTCTCTGCCCAGATCCTAACTTTACAAACATTCTAGAATGCCAAGAGTTGCTCTCCCTGGCCACAGAGAGGGTCTGCAGCAGCCTGTGCCATAGGAATACTCATTCTCTTCTGTATGAGCTTCAGGAACAGCTAAGGTGGCAGAGTTCACATTCACAGCCAGCTGTCCAGAGAAGATGCTAAAGAAACATCTGCCTGGAGACTCAGAGCAGTGGGCAGGAGGCCTGGATGGGCAGGTAGTGGTGCCACTGCCCAGGCAGGCAAAGTGTACCAGCTCTGGCTAACTGGAAGGACAGCCAGTCTGACTGGCAACAGCCAGATTGGGGAACATTGCAAGGGAGGTGTAATTTAACTTTGAAATATGCAGCTACTCAAACTAGGTTAAGAAAGCATGGCTGGGACCTGGCGCTCTGGAGAGGTCCTTCCCACCCACTTTAGAAGAGGCAAATGATCTATAATCAGCACATTCCAAGCAGAGATGCAACTAGCAGAGCTAACACA
Organism: Dinomys branickii; assembly: GCA_004027595.1. Lineage (NCBI taxonomy): Eukaryota > Metazoa > Chordata > Mammalia > Rodentia > Dinomyidae > Dinomys > Dinomys branickii. The sequence continues at coordinate 74,421 of PVLD010006962.1, read as the reverse complement.
GCTGCAGACAAGCTACGGGCCTATGTGGGTTGGTCTGATGGGCAGTAGGCACCGCAGTGATGATGCCCAGGTGCTCAGTAAATGCTCTAGGCCAGCTCCAGGCTAAAGAACCAGACACTGTGCACAAGGGGAGTAAACTGCTGAGTTTTGCTTTGAGTGGCATGGAATACCTTCACCACTGTACGTGGACACAACGCCACCCTGAGCCACAGGCATCAGGGTGCATCAGGTGCACAGAGGGCTGCATTCTCATTACCCTGGTAAAGTACTAGCACGTGGGTTGCTCCCATAAGACAAATTCTTCTTCACGGAGCAAGTCTCCAGTGTCTCCAGTTCTAGGCTATGGAAACTATCTTCTCAGTGTTAATGGGCATAGTCTCAAGGGAGCAGGAAGTCCCAGCCCCAAGGCAGCAACATCACAGTGAGATGAAGTCACACTCATGTATACAACCTCCTGCAACCTCTACGGAGCCACCAACAAAACACGGGCCGATGGGTGAGACGGTGACCCAGGCATGTGCGCAAGGTGTGCAGAGGGGTTTGGAGAGACAGAGGCAGAAACAAAGAGAAAGGAGGGAGGGCGGGAAGGAGAGAGAAGGAGGCAAGTGAGAGGCTAGGAAAGAGGACTAAAGTGGGCAGAGATGGTGGCCAAGGAAGAGCCACCTTGAAAAACCTTGAAAGAGATACAAACAGGCTGAAAGGGAGAGACAGGAAGAAAAGGGAGTGAGAGGAGAGGAGAAGGGAGAGAGTGATTGATTTCCCCGAGGACTGGGAGAAAGGCACATAATTCCAGTGCGCATTCCCTCCCTACTTCTGTCCTTCAGTTTCTTTAAAAACTAGCTCAATCATTGGCCATGTCTGAAAAAGCTTTTGAGGAGATAAGTTGAAGAAAAATGTGCTTGCCTATGAAAAATCCATCACCCAGCACAAGTTACTCTCACTGACTTGGGTAAAGAAAGCAAAAGAGTCCAGGCTCCCCTTTAAGTCTAGGGCACTAGAAGGACCTGGAGACAGCGCCCCCGGCCCCACCCCTGCCCCAGCCTAAGCAGGGAACTCACAGAGGTGGAGAGAAAGAGCTTTGATGAGTCTGTCTTCACACACACACACACACACAATGGAGTTCCACAAACCTCGCAGGTTATGCTATCCCTGTTTGGCTGCAGGGGAAACTGAGGCTCAGGGAGGACCACTTGCTCAATGTCATGCAGCCAGGATGAGGAGGAGAATCTGGGGCTTCCATGTGGCACTCAACAGCCCAGGGCCCCAACACCCACACCCCTGAGGGGACAGCTGTCTGCAGGGTCTATAGTGCGTGTATATTCCTCTCTGGTGGGAAACAGTCTGACTCGAGTCCAGTGCACCAGCAGACGTACATTGTTCCAGAGGATGCTGCAGCGTGGGCATCTACCCTCCTGCACACTGAGGGCCTAGCGTGGCTCTGCTGGACCCGCTGCCAAGTCACACCCTTAGTGCCCTCTGCACTGGGCTCTCAGCGCCTTCCCTGCCCATGATTACTGAGTCCAGGAGGATCACATCCCACACAGGGCAGGCCCTTGTGATGCATGCCGCTGCTCGCCGGGCACTTGCTGCCCTCTGCCATCAAAGCTGTCACCGTGTCTCCTCACGGATGATGGCATGGGAGCTGCTGTGAGGTTAAGCGTCAGTCAGGGGACTCTGCACGCTTGATGGTAGCATCTGTGTCATGGCAAACTCTTTTGTCGTCCACCTGTCTCTATGACCTCAGGTGAGCTCCTGCCTTGGAGCTGTGGGCTTTCATTATTAAATGTAAGACCCATGCCTCACAGGGTCAGTGAAGCCTTCTGGAGTTGCTGATGGAAAAGTGAGCTCGCTGCCTGGTACACAGCAAGTCCTCTCTCAGTGTGGGAGCATCAGCGTGGCTGCTTGCCACACCTTCCATCCCAGATGGCACCTCAGATGGCTTGGGACCAGCCCTCCAACAGCCAAGCAAAGGACCAGCCCTGGGACTGCAGGGCTGGCTCTGTCTCCTTAAATCCTACAGAGCCTGGGTCTGGCTGCCACACCGGGGGGATGTCTCCCCACTGCACTGGGCCTCTGATCTGTCACCTCAGAACAATTTGCCTATTGCAAAGATGGAGAAGCAGTTAAGTTCCATACAACTGACGTCCGAGAGGACTGGAAGCTGACTAGAATCCCTACCACAATCTACTAGCATTTTATAAGTTTAATTCTTGCTGAAATAATTATCTTGTGTGGTTTAGGATCTTCTTCTAAAGGCAGGAGAAATGAAATCATCTGTGTGACAGGTTCTCTCCTTAGTGAGAAGTGGACATAGGTTGCTCCTGAGGCGTGTCCTTTTATGTGTAGAGTGGAAGCTGCGTACTTATCTCTGGGTGAGAAAAAAAATTCTTAAGAATGTAGATTTGGAAGAAAATTCCCACACCAATGTCAATTTTCATGCTTGAAGAAAATGAAAACCTAGGAGTAAGAATTTCCCTGGCCCCGGGTGAGGTGATCTGCATCTCCTACAGACACTGGGCCACTGCCCTTGCTCTCTGGCATCTCGAGACTGCCTGTGAGAGAGACACAGAAGCTGGGGACCCCAAAGCTCCAGCTACAGGACCTTCCCCAAGGCCATCTTGCCAGCCTTTTTCTGGGCAGAAGATGGGGTACTGAGGTCAGGACAACAGGTGCTGTGGACAGTTGTCTCCTCACCCAGCGCTGAGCCTTGTGCCGGCTCACGGTGCTACTGCTCACTGGGCCTCACAGCATCCCAGATTCTTCAGAGAAACCCCAAGCTCTGGACCTCTGGGCCCTCAGGGGAACACACTTCTCAACTAACCTTCTGCATGACAGCTAACTGGTCTTACCCACTGTCCACTGCAGAAGCCTTGTCCCTGTTCTGAGATCTCCACTGCATGTCACATTAGAACCGATCACCTTGTTACACCCGGCAGGTCAAGAAGAGGAGGCAGCATGGAGCAGGGTCTCCATCTGTGCAGTGAGGACCCCCAATGTCTCCAAGGTGTTGTCCAGGCAGCTCTGTTAGCTCAGACATTGTCCCTAGACATTAAGAGAACTCTGGGTTGACAGCCCTGACGTGTTGTCAGAAGACATGCACAGAGGCAGATTCACGAACCAATACCAGTGCTGGGGCAGAAAATACGCCACTTTAGGGCAACATGGTGCACTGCATCCAGGCAACGGGCACACACGTCACTCCCAAAGGAACCCTTAGCTCCTCTGCTCTGCGCTGCCCAAGGCAGCTCCCTGATCAGCCTGCACGGCCCTGGCTGCCACCCCTCTGCCGTGACTAAGGACAGGAACCATCTGTCACTGACATCCGAACAAATATTCAGGTCAAAGGCTCACCTCTGTTCTGACAGCAAGCCCCCACCTGTGTGCTGCCCCCAGTGACGTCACCTCCCACCACTCATCCTGCTGCCAGGAAAGGCCTGTTTCCCCGGTGACCGTGACTGCCAGGGAACACCACGTGCCAGGACTTCAGCACAAGATGTTCTCCTCTTTGTCAACTTTCTTTCTTCTTCTTTAAAAAACTTTATTCTACCTGTACTTGCTTATATGTGTTTTCTACATAGTCCATCTTGAGAACTAAATGATCTTTTTTTAAAAATCTAGAAGTACCATAAAAAATACAGAAATGTCTTATAGTGGATGTGTTTTGCTCAGGTATTACAGAGCACCGTAACTGTGCAGTAAAATAAATGATAGCTGTGCCCACCTCTTAAGTCATTTTGATCTGTAAGTGAACAAAAACACATAAAACACACAGCATGGTCTCTGGTACATAAGCATTGTTATCAATCTTGACTTGCCAGAACTTGACTTTATTTTTCAGATCAGATTTTGGTTTTGTTGATCTTTATTACTTTTTTATTTTCTATTAGTTTCTGCTCTTGTATTTATTATTTTCAAAGTTCCTGAGTTGAACTTGGCTCTTTCCAATTTTTTAAAATTATACTGAAGATACATTTAGTTACAACCATTGGCTTTACTTGTGAAAGTATGGGTGTTCCCATTTCTTTTTCTATATGTTTCCTCACAATAAATTTAGAAAAATAAAGCACTTAAATATAAAAAAATTATATTGAAGGCTATCACTTTCCCTAAAGTATCACTTTAGCAGCACCTTATAGACTTTGATAGGTAGTGAGTTCATTATTGTCTGGGTCTAAACTTTCAGAAATATTCACTAGGATCTCTTCTCTGACCTTTGAGGTATTTAAAAGTATGTTTTTAAATCGCTAGATATATGGATTTATATGGGTTTGTTTATGGATTTATAATTTTACTGTATATTAATCAAAGAATATGGTCTATCCATTACTGTACACAGCATTGCTTGGGTTTTGTGGTCGAGGGTGTCACTAATTTTTGTAATGATATATACAAAGTATGTAAAGCAGGTGCACACAGTTTCATAGGTAGCAACGAGATGAAGTTTACTATCATTTTCAAATATCCGATTGGTTTGTTGGACTTATCATTTTCTGAAATCTGGAAATCCAAAATCCAAAGTGCTCTAAAATTTGAAATTTTTAAAACACCATCTCAGGACTTAAAATGTTTCAGATTTAATGGTAACCTGTGAAAGAACAGAAACAGAATATAACTTCTGAAACAGAAGCTTGGGAAAAGGACGATTAGCTAGAACCCAGTCAACTCAATGGAGGAGAAAGTAGAGTAAATGAATCTAAGTAAAAATATGATAAATAATAAGAACAAAATTACATAGGAATACGGAAGTGTACAAAGGCGGCAAAAGTGAACCTGCATATATCAGTACAAGTATTATATACTGAACTCATTTGTTAGATAATAGTAATTCTCAGACTGAATTTTTAAAATCAAGAGATGTGCTGTTCACAGGAGCTATATATAACTATAATGAGACAAAACTGAAAACAAAGTGTTTCAGAGTTTTGGATGAGGTATTAATGGGATGTTAAAATATCCCATTATGATTGTGGGTCTGTTGATTTTTGTCTGCAAGTCTCTAAGATTTTCTAAAGCATCTATTTAGCAACTATGTTAAGAATATATAGGTCCATGCTTGTTACATTGTCTCTGAACTTTTTCTTTTATCAACGTGCAGTAAATTTATGCACGCACTTGTGCCTTAGACTGCACTCTGATATTAATGCTACTACAAAACACCTTTTCTTCCTATATCTGTTAACATATATTTTCCATCCACTTTGTTTCCAATTTTGTCTCATTATAGTTATATATAGCTCTTGTTAACAGTGCATCTCTTGATTTTAAAAATTCAGTCTGAGAATTACTATTACCTAACAAATGAGTTCAGTATATAATACTTGTACTGATATATGCAGGTTCACTTTTGCCGCCTTTGTACACTTCTGTATTCCTATGTAATTTTGTTCTTATTATTTATTATGTTTTTACTTAGATTCATTTACTCTACTTTCTCCTCTATTGAGTTGACTGGGTTCTAGCTAATCGTCCTTTTCCCAATCTTCTGTTTCGGAAGTTATATTCTATTTCTATTCTTTCACAGGTTACCATTAAATTTTTAATATGAGTTTCAACTTGGATCATAAAGTTTATTAAATCATGTTATTTTCTTAAATAACATAAGAATCATAAGGTGTCTTAGTACTAATCATCATGACCTCCAATCTTGTACTTACATACCCCAAATCAATTATTTTATTATTGATAAAACACAGTTTATTTATATTTCCCCATAGTTTGTCAATTTTCTTTCTCATTAGTGATGCTTATATTCCATTATTTTATTTTGGGTTTAACCACTGTTCTTCTAAAGTATATGTCTTAAAATTCATTCAGTAAGAATTTGTGAGCTGCAAACCAGAAAGTGTCTATCCTTGTTCTTGAACAGAATCCTAAGTTGACTATTTTCCCTAATAACTTGCTAATGACTTAGTGTATTGCTTCAAAGTAGAAATTTATACCTTTCTTTTAATTTTTGAAAAGGCTTAGCTATTACCACTTCCAATGGTCCTCTCCCTTCATCCCTTTATGCTTTCCTCATGGACTTCCCATAAAACTTTTAAAAATATATTTTGACAACATTCCTTAATAACATTTCCATAGATTAATATTCTTTGTCACTATCTGTTTTATATATTCCACCTTTGTGTCTCTTTAAGCTCTTTTATGGTAATTTCTCCAGAGCTATCTTCCATTTTAACAATATTCTCAATTAGCTATCCCTAATATGCTTTTGAACCTGTTCATTAAGTTATTAACTTATTAACTTTTAATTTCTAGAAATTCTACTTTCTCCAATTTTGTTTCCTTCCTATAAGCCTTTCTTTATAATTCTCTTTTCTCTTTTTATACTCAAATTATTTCAAAACATGGATTTTTAAAGTCATGTTGACATTGCTTAATTATCTAAAGATTCTAGAAGAGCTAATCCTTCAATCTCTTGAGTTTGTTAACCCGCCCTCTTCCTTATAATTTGTAACTTTATAATATGGGCTTAGATTTTCTCTTTCCCATGAGCATCCTGTACATTCTGGTGTGGAGATATTCCTTTAAAGTTATTTACATGTGTTTCTTCTAGGAGTCCTAGGAGTTTTACTGATCTTGGACCTACCTTTATTTCTAGGCTTAGAATTTCTATACCACACAGATAGTTTAAGTTCAGACCTTATTCTTCTGTGTGGTACAAACTCCAAGCAGATCACGAGTTACTGGAAACATCCCCAGCCCAGAAGATGATACTTCCTGCGCCCTCATTATCACTGCAAGGTAAGGCTCTGGGACCTGCTTTATGTAGGGGCCTGTCTGTCCATGCAGGTCTCGACCCACCTGCTGCCCTGCCGTAGATGCTCAGGCCTCTGCTGTTAGCACTGCTGGCGTATACACGAGTCCGGTACTGTCCTCTGAGGAGCATCATTTTGCTCACTAATAACTGCCTTTGGGAGTTCTATGTTCACTTCAACACTGTGGACTTTCCAGGCTTGGCCATCTATTGGGGGGAAAACACTTTTCTTCGCAATATTTGAAGCAACATTTCTATACATTTGGAACGAGGACAGTGGAGGGATCCAGTGTCAGCTCAGATCTTCCTGCTGCCAGAAATTGAGTGCTTCAATATTTGCTTTCTTTTGAGACAAAAACCAGCCCCTGGCCAACTGCTGCTTCAAAGCCCACATTTAAAAGAAAGAAAACCCCACTGGTGAGTCGCAGAGTGCTCTAACAGCAGCGCTATTACGTGCTTGTTCTCAGTGCAGTGGCTACAGAAAGATGCTTGTTTTCAGTGACAGTGCTGGGGGTGGGTATTGGCGTCTACTGTCCAGGTAAGAGTACTGAGGAACAGAGTTTAAACACACATGCTAGGTGTCTAATAATATTTTAACTGAGTAAAAGGAAGAGGAAGGCCTTCCTACATACTCTGGAGTCTGGGATGATGTAGGATTTTTACTTGTGATGGTTTTGCAAATTTTACTGGCCACTAGGGTCTTCATGCTGGGTTATCCTGCCTAAGGTGATACTTGTGATGTTTTTTTACAACACCATGTTGTATTGTGTGTAATTTCACCTCCTTGAAAGCTTTCCATGCCCAGCATGGCACAGGAGTGAGCTCACTGAATCACTGGTAACATTACCGCTGCCCCCAGAAGACAGTAAAAAAAATCAGAATCCTGCACTGTGAATGTATTTTCAGGCACTTCTAGATAGCTGCCAGTGCAGAATACAACAAGAGGCAATAGCTTTTAATGATAAAGTGTTCAACAACAGTATCCTTAGACTTTATGGGGTTCCTAGCGTAGATTTTGATCCACTTACCCTGAATTTCATGGGGTGAAGCTGTAACTAAAACAAAAAAGTGAAGGCCTCATGTCCTTTTGAAGAGTGTGGCTTGGCTTTTGCACATGTTTACTTCCTGCAACGCTGACTGGAAACAGGCCTGTGGGCCATGTGCTGAGGAAATCCACTGGTGGGCTCTGGAAGTGCACGTGCCCCTCTGGAGCACAGAGGACAGGGTGCGCAGGCCAAGGCATTTCATACCATTGCTTGTATCAGTGTGGAAAGTGCACTGAGTGTTTTCTCTCCTCTCAAGCCTAGAATTGTAAGTTACCTTTAGTCAACATTTTGACTAAGGATGTTGTAAACAGCTCTCTATACTGAGGCAAAAAAGCAAACATACGCATGGTGAATAAACAAACTGGCTGGCGTGTTTCATGCCTGGGCCCAATAGCATGGACACAGGAAGCTACTCAGGGAATGAGCCGCCAGAAGTGTTTGTGGAAGGAGAACACAGATGCCAGCACTTACAAACTAGTTGGGGGTGACAGAACACAGCTCTTATGAGAGACAGTACCCTTGGGCCGTTAATGAGCAAGGCCGAGATCTACTGGGGCCCCACGGGGAAGGACAAGCCCGGGGCAGGGAGTACATCTCCCTCAGAGAAATCCATTGCCCATGTCTATGCTGCCCATATGGCTACAGGTGCAAGGAGCTTGGACCGCTGACATGTGGGGTCATGTCCAGAGAGCAGTTGTTCCATCAATGGAGGGAAATAAAGCCAGACTCATATCAGCTCTTGGGGAGTAGATGCAACCCCCAAGCTGGAATATTTGTGGAGATATGTATAAGAATGAGCAAACAGTTCAAATAACCAAGTGTCTTAGTTACTTTTCTCTCATTGTTGAGACAAAACACCTGACACCCAAAATTAAAGGTGAAAGGTTTATTTAGCTCACAGTTTGTAGAGGTTTCGGTCCATAATTGGCTGGCTCTGGGGTAGGGTGGCTTTGCAGAGGAGAACAGTTCATGGAAGGCAAAAGCAGCAAGATCAGCAACTGACCTGACAGCATCTTTCTGCCCCTTTTACACTCTATCCAGGCTGCTAAGATTAGGGCAGTGCCAAACCAATCAGTGAACGGATCACACACTCTTATCCCAACATCACACACTCTAGATCCAGCCACATCTGAAAAGCCTGCCCCCCACGACTGCATGAGGCTTTGGAGGGACATCTAAATACAAACCATAACACCAAGCTATAGACCTTATATAATAAAATGTGTTTTTTCCATGTGGACACATTTTGGACGGAGATCCCTCTCTGGGTACAATACAACTGATCTTTGCACAGTGAGAGAACTGAGTGTCCCCTGGGCTTTGTGGACAAGGCAGGATCATCACAGTGAATGGCAGTGATTAGCCCTTGCTCCGGTCCTGGGCCATCCAGGGCATTAATTAAGTATGAAGGGAGCCAGCCCCGAGGAAACTAGCGACCCTATCCCTTTCTGCGGCCATCTGTTACCCCTACTGCAGCCAGCATCTGCCTCTGACAACTCCCTTTCCTGCATCTACATGTTGGCAGGCTAGGAGTCCAGATAATCAGTGTGTTTCAAATAATGTTCGAAGTAGGAATTCCTGGGCTCTAAGCGTGCTAACAGTGGTCTCTGCCAGAATAAGCCTGAGACAGAGTGCACAGTCTGTGGACTTAGCCTGAGAGCTCAGGGCTCTCCTGGGTCTCTTTGGGACTTGATGGTACCCAAAGGCAGAGTGGGGTGAATGTGCTTTGCTGAAGCTCAGTGCTGGGAGCAGAAGGGCCGGTGCTAGCTCCAGCACACACATGAGATTCTATTCTTCTGACCACCTCTCTCAATCTGCGTGATTCTATTCTCTAGCACACACTGAGATTCAAAGCCATCCATAGCCAATCTCTTTACAAAGTAGGGATGTAATTGTATGAACTAAACCAGGTAGGTACAGGGAGCTCTCTGGAAACAGCTGAACAAACAAAGCGATCCTGTGGATTGAGATGCAGCATGCTAAGACGTTCACTCAGAAGACAGCTGCCCAATCCTGAGGTCTGCACTCAGTTCTCTCTCTCATGCTCACTCCTCCAGAGCCCAGGCCTACAGAAGTCCACAGGCCAAGGCCAAAGGCCATAAGTGGCTCAACTTCTCTAAACCTGGCCACACTGCTCTAAACTCTGGCCTCGTTGCTCTCCACCAGGAAAGCTTAGGGAACTGTGTCTGGGCAAAGACCCACTTGTACCTAGTGAGATTCTGAGTCTGATAATGACTTGGGTCGCCGGAGAGAAGCCTTGTTGCTTGCTCTCACATGTAAATCTGTCCCCGTGCCCCAGGAGGCGGACCCTGTGGAGGCAATGGTGAGACCTCTATAGCACATGCACACGGCCAGGACAAGGAGCAGGGAGATGTGGCCTTTGTCTGACACACAGATCAAGGCTGTCCCCAGGAGCCAGGTTCCAGGAGACTCAAATCTCTTGCTGCCAATCTCTTCTCTTCTGGCCCCATAGGTCACTGTCCCATCCTCCTCTGCTCAGGACCTGGCCTGGCTCTTGTCTCCTACAGTGGGGGCCAGCCAGTCCCCCTTTGTCCCTAGGAGCCCTGGCTCTTCCCTGCTGCCTCTTACATATCCTCCTGCTGCCCACCTTCTGGTCTCCAGAGCCCCACTTGTAACCCCCCTCTCACCACTCCCTTAGGTTGCAGCTGCCTCCTCCTCCTAAACAAGGGGCCTGGAGCCGGCCTCACTGTACTGTCCTGCCCCTCATGGACACATGCCCTTCAGGGAAATGTCCCAAGCCTCTCTGAGGTCAGGAGCTATGTGCTCTTCTCTCGGCCCCAATGCTGTTAAAACGCCACCTTGCACAAGACAGGCTCCCACGGGCGTGCAGCACAAAGCCGGCAGGAGGTGAGGACTGTGTAGGCAGGAGGGTGGTTATTGACGGACTTTGAAAAAGACTGGGAAGTTGAAGCCACAATCTGTTATTTTTAGAAGGGTAAGTTTGATGTGCAGACTCTGGGATAATAACCCCAGCTTTTATCAATCTCTGCGTTACAGTTCTTAGTGAGTAAGACCATGAATGGCAAGTCCTGTGGAGAGAAAAATTTCTCAAACATGACCTTACTGAAGACAGAGATGCAAGATTTCAGGGTGAGCCCCACAGCTGTCAGAAGCTCTCAGGAGGAGGTGTGGATAGATTTGAGTGGGTACAGACTTGGGGGGTACTGAAAGATACTACGGAGAGCTAGCACTGCTCTCTCCCAGTGCCTCCTGTGTGTAGGTTCCGTGCCACAGGTGGAGGCTGACTCCAGATTAACAGAGAGCCTGGAGCTGAGCCCTCGGGTTCCTCCTGACTCCTTGGCTCCGCAGAAGCACTTCCTGGGTAAATCCTAAATTTTATCCTAAGCATTCTAAGACCTACATTTCTTGGGAATACCTCCTGTCTTGATTGCTTTTCTCTCATTTCTGAGACAAAATACATAATGCCCAGAATTAAGGAAGAGAAGGTTTATTTAGCTCACAGTCTGTGGAGGTTTCAGTCCATACGCACTCACATCCATAATCCCAGCACTGGATCATGGATCAATCATGAACTCTAAAAGCCTGCCCCATGACTGAATGAGGCTTTGCAGGGACAGTCAGACACAAACCATAACACCTCCTATTTGAAACAAAGTAAAAATTAAATTGTATAGCCATTTCATTCCACCGAAAGAGCAGTGGAACACACCGTGGCAAGCCTCCTCTGAGGGAGAGCAGCAGCTCATGCACCTGAGTTCGTCAGAATCAAGTCCAAACTGAGCGGAGACGCTGGGGGTCTGTGGTGCACAACTGGGCCCTGCCCACCAACTGCCTTCCTGCCTGCGTGACCACCATGGGTCAGGGCCAGAGAAAGAGGCCTGGTGGGGATGAAGACTGAGAGAGACAAAGGCAAAGCCAGCCACAGCAGCCACAGCAGCCACAGCAGCCACAGCAGCAGGTCCACCCAGCTCACTGAGCACACACAAGGAACAGTGTTCCAGTGCTCTGTGCCTTTTCCTCTGCTCCCCACACCCACTCTGCGAGGTTGTCACATCCATCTCACAGGAGAGGAGGCTCAAGCAAAGTGGCTGTCTCAAGGTCACACAGCCACCGAGGTGACAGAACTAGAACAGGAAGTCAGATCTCCCCTGTTCCCTCCAGGGAAGCCCCTCCTTAGTTGGGGAGCAGAGGTCAGGTAATTCTGCAGTGCATCTCTCGCCTCAGTGCGGGGCCCAGAGGGAGAGATGTCCGATTTCTTCCGTCAGCCTCTGTTCTCCTCGCTTAGAGGAAATGCCTACCCAGTCACTGTGTGTGAGTATCAGAAAGGGAATATGGGAACTCCTGGAGTCCCAAAGCCCAGCATGATGTCAGCAGCAACAAATGGGGGAGGAGGGAGAGGGAGAGCAAAGAGGGGAAGAAGGAGGGGGAGGGGGAAGGGGAGGAAGAGTGGGAGAGAAAGAGAAAGACAGAAAGTGAGAGAAAGAGAAAAAGAAAGAGGAAGAGGAAGAGGAAGGGGGAGGGGAGGGGGAGGAGGAGGGAAAGGGAGGGGGAGGGGAGGGGAAGGGGAAGAGAAAGAGAAAGAACTGGTGCATACTCCTTGTAGCCGCAAGCAGTTTTCTAAATATTCCACAATAGTGACCGGTTAGAATGGCTCACAGCCAAGTCCTAAGTGGCTGGCTCAGACACAAGACTGTTCTCATGGTAGAGCTAAAAACCAAGCAGAGATCTGCCAGGCAGCTCTTCTGACACCCCTGTCTAATCCAGTCCTGGGATGGCTGGCTTGAAGCTACAGAAACAGCTTCAAGATGATTAGGAAGCTGTCTTGCTCAAATATCTGCACGAACCTGACCATTTGGATAGCACTTTCTCGTGATGACACACATCGCTGGGTGCTGAAGGGGCTGGGCAGTGTGGTAGGGTCACTTCTATAGCAAGGCAGACAACTTACTTGCTTTGTGTATCCATGCACAAGTCAGACATCCATGATTAGGCCTATAAGGCTGTACACACTGCAATTACCAGCTGCTTCCGAAGATCCAGGCAAGGAATCAAACAACCTCCTAGGGTTTCAGTTCAGCTTAAAATCTGCTGTTAATAACAGTGGCAACTTATATTTGCTTCAGTGAAGCACGCGCCTACATGATTTTAAATTCCTTCTGTGGCTGAGCACAGGCTCAAATGATTAATCCAGTGTGGGGGATTTGGGGCCTCTGACATGCGGCCAAGGCCACGCCATACTGAGCCGCTCGCTCGTCCCTTTGAAGTCCTTGAGGCAGCGATGATCTCGGCCCGTCCCACCTCCCATGGTATGCGTTTTAGCTGGATGAGAGATCCTGGAAAGGGATCTAAATTCTGCTTGTATATATTTTGACATTCATTTATTCCATCAACCGTGTCTGTACTGTGTACTTATCTTTACAACTGGCTCACAGAGCCTGCGAGGCACACAGCCTACTTCCTTTTACCACCTTTCATGGGCCAGCCAGCAAGGCACAGGGGGCTTCTTAGGCATCTACAGCACTGGATAAATATTTGCCCCACTGCAAAATTAGAGAAGAAGCCCCACAAAAGCCTCTCCAGGTCTCATTTTACATGGAAGGCAGGAGTTTTGCTCATCACATGAGCCTGATGCTCAGCCTTTCTATCCCAGTGGGATTCCCACCTTTACTTCTACGAACACATCTGCTCCTCAATGGTCCCTGGAAGGGAAACCAAAGCATCACTTGGCAAAGAAAGGGCTTACACAGCAATCAGGAACTCGTCTCAAGTCCAACACCAGTGAGTCTTAGAGTTGAGATCAGAGCTCGCACTTACTGAGCACTGACTGGTCTTGAACTCAGCACAAGGCCTAACTCTGCCTCTGAATGCAGGTGACACGGCCAAGGCTGTGGGTGCAATTCCCTGCTCAAAAGAAACCCTTCCTCATTCTTTCTTAACAGAACACACAAAGCACAAAGCCCTCCCCAAGGGTCCAGTGTGGAGCAGATGTGACTGGAACTTAACCCCAGTGGCAGGCAATATGGTCCGGCCTCTGGATTTTGGGGTGTCATGGTGGCAGGGGTACAAAGTTCAGTATGCAAAGCCGCACAATATGGAAGCATTTATTTTCCAAGCTTGAGCTCTCAGGCTATTTTAGAAAATAGCCATGTTTTAAAAAGCCTAATTAACGTATTAACCTTTGAAGATATAAAAACTGATCAAACAACCAAACCCATTTCTAAAACAAATTTCCTAGTGACTAATTCTACTCTCTAACCTTTCTGGGTAGTGTGGAAGATTGCATGATAACTTAGCATAATTAAATTCCCCAAAGGAAACTGCCCAGAAACGAGGAAACTGGACACGCGGTAGGAAGTCATCCAGCTGTCAACATTCTTGTGAAGCCCAGTTACCAACAAGACTCCTGTTTGCTTCATAAAAAAATGTGTGCCTCACTCTTGAATTGCTTGGCATCTCAGAGGGGGAGGAGATAAAAGGGAGACTCAAATGCCATGTAATTTCAGCCAGCTGCAGACAGAACACGGCCATTCTCACAGTGGGGACCCACTTGTGGAGAAGATGAAAAGAGAGGGCAGATCGCAAGTAGGTGGGCCCCGAGATGACTCCAGGCTGTGTGAACACACAGCGGAAGGGTTGCACAGCTGGGAAGAGAAAATGTCTTCCAAAAGCACATGGGAAAGAAAGAGAAATTCATTACACACTTTACAGTTTTAAGCAAAAAGTAAAAGAGCAAGAGCAAACTTCTTTTGCTGTTGACTGGTACACAAAGTTGGTCATGTTTGAAGGACAGTAGAGTGCTTTCCTATTCTGCATCTCACGCCAACCACCTGGATCAGCGTAGGCAGTGTTCTTGCAGGACCTTGGGGGAGGAGAGCTTGGTCTGAGAAGAACTGTTTCTTAGGCAGTGAAAAGTCTCAAAGCGAGAGGAAGGAGGTACTGCTATGAACTGAGTCATCCAAGGAGGAGCCATGGATGACACTGGATCTATTTTCAGATAAGTCGGCCTGAGACAACGTCTTAACAGGGACTCCTGGAGTCTGTGGTAGGCACAATTCCAAACATGCTGCCCCTCACCTATTATCCCACACCCAGAGTTTTAGGATGATGAGTATGATGAGATACCATTACTGAGAGTAAGTTCTGTGTTTTCACATGATATGGTCATGGCTATGGATGCACTATGTCCTTCAAAAAGACATGTGAAACTCCTAACCTCCCATACCAGTGACTGTGACTTTATTTGGAAACAGATTCTGTGAATATAATCAAACTGTGATTCTTGGCTTTTTGAGGTGGTGACAAAATTCCTGAGATACACAACTTCTAAAGAGGAAAACCTTATTGTGACTCATGGTTTCAGAGGGTTCAGTCTGTGGCCACTTGATCCTGCTGCTTTGGGCCTGTGGTAAGAGAGAACATTGTGGTACAGAGTGCATGGGAGAGCAAAAATACTCATCTCATGGTGCTCAGGAAGCAGAGAGAGAGACAGAGAGAGAGAAAGACAGAGAGACAGAGAACAGAGACAGAGACAGCCTGGGATCCCAATACATAGCCAAAGGACCTAATTTCCTGCTATTAGGCCCCACCTCTTAAAGCTGTCGCCACCTCCCCAGAACACCAGAGGCTGCCAATCAAGGCTCAGAGACATAGAGCTTTGGGAGACATTTAAGATCCGAACCATAACACAAGGTAAACCCAAATCTTTAGGGGTGGGCCCTAACCCAACACGATGGGTATCCTTACAAGTGGTTGGAAATCAGGGCACAGACATCCAGAGAGAAGAGACCCAGAGGGAAGATGTCGCGTGGAGTCGGAGTGATGCCACTGCTAAGAAAGGAACAGCACAGATGAGGCTTCTGGAAGCTGGGTAAAGCTAGGAAAGATCACCCAGGGAGCTTCCCCGGGAGCACAGTTCTGCTGGCACCAAGACTTTTACTTCTAGCCTCCAGACTGTGACAGAACAGTCAGTTCCCACTGCCTCAAGCTACCCAGCCCCAGGAAGTGAATATAGGCACAGCTGACCTTAGGACAGGTCAGGGGATGCGGGCCTAAGGACAGGAGCCCTGAAAGCAGAGAGCTCTCCCCAGCTGAGGGCAGAGAAGAAAGCACAAGAAGGACTCAGCGTCCTATTGCTGGTGAGGAAGGAGGGTGACATGATGGGAACGCACATGACCTTTAAAGCAGAGTGGCTGCTGGCAAGAAAAATGGGGCTCTCAGTCCTACCTCACAGGGGCTGAGTTCTGTCAGTGGCTTGCATGAGCTTGGAGGTGGATTGCCAGAGTCTCCAGGTAAGAGCCTGGCTCAGTGAACAACGTTGGCTTTGGCCTTGTGACTCTCTAACCAGGGAACTTCACTAAGCCCAGGAAGACTCATGTATGGAAACTCTGAGACAATGAAGTTCGGCTGTGTAGCGTGCTAAATTCATGGTGGTTCGTTACAGCAGGAATGGAAGATATGCAGAGACTGAGAAAGTTCAATGTCTCCATGTGTCATTTGCTTCCTTCTCACCCTTCTTCTTCCTTCCTTTCTGTCTGAAGGGGCTGGGAATTCAGAGCAAAAACAGACTTTCAAGACAAAAATCAAAATGACCACAGATAACTGTCCCTCACAGACTCCAAGGGAAATAACCCACAGAATTACACCAGGAACAAAGAGATTGGTTGCACAGCGTGTGCTGGTAAAGGCTGGACAGTGAGTGCTGTGGGAAAATGAAGAGATCACTTTTAAAGCCCTAATTTGCAGCATTTGCCCATTTGCATGTGTGAATGCGCTTACTGTGGCCAATTTCAACCAAGCAGCTCATAAAATGGCTGAAAAGTTAACAATAAGCTCTCACGCACCAACAGGAGTACCACTGGGATCCACAGACCCAAGGGAGAGGAATTGTCTTGAAGAGCTCCAGGCAGACTTGGATGGCAGGAGATGAGGCATCCCAGCCCCAAATGCAGCCACCTTCCTGGCCCTCAGGCCTTGTCCTGGACCTTCTTCCCCTCAGTCTCTTACCAGCTTGCTTTGGGACAGTGCCAGCCTTCACAACATCATTTTGCTACCCACATCCAATGACCCTGAATCTTGATGTTGACTCAGTGCCTGTGCTGTGTTCCAGCCCTACACAGCCAAGCCAATGGGCTGCTGCCTCCTCTCCAGCAGGCACACCCGACTCAGCAGGCTGAAATCAGAACCCACCACTCACACTGAGAGACTTGCTCCTCCCACAGACCCCCCTTTTAGCCTCCAGCCCTTCCATCCCGACGTGAAAGGCAGGAGTCTAGGAAAAATCACTGACAACTCTTTATTCGTCCCTGTCTGTATCCAGTAAGTCACTGCAACTGATTGGAATGCACCTCAAACGTAGGGAGAGGCAGTCGAGTCTCCCTATTTCTGCCATGTCTGTGATCACGCTGTTCCAACCCCTGGAGTATCTCATCTGCACTATGGCAGTGTTCTCCTAACTCCGCTCCTCACCCCCTGGCCTCCCCGTCAGGCTTTACAGAATAACCCTTCCCAGCTGTGCACTCCACTAAGTCACACTGCAGATGAAAGCCTCTGGTGGCTTTGTTCTTAGGAGAAGGCTGACATCCTTAACTGGACTCTGGGCTATGAGTCCTTGCCGGGCCTTCCTGTGTTATCTTGCCCCGTCTACTTCTTGTTCTCTGAGCTCTTAGGCTGGCAAGCGCTCTCGTCTTGCACTGTTCTCCCAGGCTCTGCCTCAGCAGCCCTTGCTTACTCTCTGCTGTTGGCCTTCAGGCCACTTTTTCTGTGAAGCCTACATGTCACTGTCTGGGGAGACGAGTGCAGACACTGCAGACGCTTGTTCTCTCCTTCATAGCTCTTGCTATCGCGCTGCAATTAACTAATGATGGATCCAATAATCAGCTGAATGCCTGCCCCTCCCTGAATGTGAGCTCCATGAAGGGAAAGGGCGAGTCCAGTCATCCCTGCATCATCACAACATGCCAATGACTTCTTTGTGCAGAGATGCAGGATATTTTTAAATAACAGTACGTGAAAAATAAGCACTCAGTGAACAAAGTCAGGCCACACGATGGAACGTGGGGAAAGACTCCAGCTTTGTGGAAACAGCATAAATGCATTAAGAGAGACCAGGCTGCAAATAAATCAAAATAATAAAGACTATCTCTAGGCAGTGAGATTACACGTAATTTCTGTGCTCCCCCCCTCCATATATACATTTATACATTCAAATTCTCTACAAAGGACAAGATCTGTTTTTATAATCAGGAAAATAAAAACCACAGAACATTATATTCTAAACATGGCAGAAAGGGCAGGGGTGTGAGATTACAGAACAGCGAGGGTCCTGCCCTTTTCTGCATTCTGCGGTCGTCAGCAGATCCCCGAATAAATGAACATCCGCACAGCACACCTGTGGCAGCAGCCGGCTCTCAGGCAGACATCTGCATCCCAGAAGGTGCCCTTAGCAGCAGGTGCCTAAGACAAGACGTTCTTCCTGAAGTCTCAGCCCACATGACAAACAAGAAAATGCAGTTCCTTCTTAATCAAAGCCCAGGAGAGATTCCTAGCCATTAAGCAGGATTTTTATTTCCATCGGGATGAAAACATTTTAGAACACTTTTCTTTTTTAGAATACATTTCTTACACTGTACCTAACAATGGATTTTTAGAACATGGGTGCATTCCCCATAGCCGCCTGATTGTTTTTTACAAGTGGATGGGAAGTTGCAGCTCCACATCTCCATGATAAATTAAGGTTTCTACTAGGAGATGAAGCAACAGAAGGTTGTTTACAACATTAATACTCCCAAGACCTGAAATCTTCGCATCAGGGTTGCATATCAACATCTGGCAGAAACAAATCAGTTGTGAGATAAAATCCAGTAAACTACATTCCTTCTCGATCCTCTTCAAACATACCCAGCCTACTTCCTCGGGAATACATCCTTCAAGTAGGTTTACTTAAGGCAAGACAACTGTAGGAGCTGCAGTAGTGAGCAGCTGGGCTGCCTGCCAAGCCTGAGCGGGTGGGAGGGTCTCTTTCAGGGCTGGAGAAGGACCTTCCTTGAATGAAAGATCATCACGATTGTCAGTCAAACTCACCTCTTTTGAAAAAAAAATGCCAACAATTATTTTGTAAAAAAATAAAAGCTTTGTCAACTGATTTGATTATGCAAGGATTTAAGACATAGCACAAATATGCTCTTACCTGAGGGGGCCTTGACTTTAGCCAACACAGTGTATTTGATGAGCAGGTGACCTTGTGGCAAGGTCAAAGCAAATGCACAGAGGGCGATTGTTAGTGTCTTACTCCTGAGCACAGGTCAGCTGATTCTATCAACTTGTTACCCTGCATACATGACAGCTCAACCCCAGGGAAAGAAAGAAGGGACAGGTAAGAGCCGAAGGGGTAGGCAGGGAAGGAACAGAAGATTGGAACCTCAATTAGATGGATAAGAACAAGCAGAGAACCAGAATGAGAGTTTTGGTGTTGGACTCCCTGTCCACTGGGGTGGTTCTTGCCACCATGACCCATTCCCAGTCTCAGTTTTCTCACCTATGTAATGGGGGTATCGGCACTGTGTCATTGTGAGGGCAGATGTGACTGACTAGGACAGCTCCAAGGATTTCAGGATGGAGACACAGCACAAACAAAGGTAAGAATCAAGTTGCAAACAAAGTTTTGTGGGTATCCCCTTCTGTTCTCAAGGTCCACACAACAGCAGCTGGCACAAGCGAGGCCCTTGAATAAACACTGGCTGCACAAACAAACAGCAAATATGTCTGCAAGGTTCATCTGAAATAAATTAAACTGGGTCCTTAAAAGCAGGCAACACAAATATTAGTTTTGTTGTATTTTTAAATAGAAATGAACGAGGCAGTGTGCTGTATCGGCCAGCTCTCTGTGGTCTCCCTAACCGCGGTGAAAGAGTTTGGGTCTACTGGGTCCTTTCTGAAGCCAGTTAGAATGTGACACCAGGAAGGAGCTCAGAACCTGCCCTCAGCATCTCGGCGGCCTACTGTCTTCTTTGGAAAGGGACACAGCACATGAGATGCCAAAGGCCCGGCATGGCTTTGTCATGGCCCTAGCCCTGTGCAAGGCCTCCTGCAGACACAGGGCAGGTGTCCCTGCTCTCTGGGGGTGCTGCCTGTAGGGGTTCTGCTCGTGCTACAGGGGCTGTCCACCCCACAGCTCACCTCCCACAGACTTCTGGACTCTTCCAAGGCAGAGGCCTCTCTCCCTTTCCCACAGTGTAGCAAAGTCCTGGCGGGTTTGCTCATCATCATCTTTAGCATTTTGCTTTCCTAGTTTCCTCTTCTTTCCCTGTCAACCAAAAAGAAGCCTCGGTGGCCCAGGCACCTGTCTTTTGCTTATTACAACTGGCACCCTGAACACTCGCACACAGAGAGAAGCAGACCTCTTGGCAGGCACCATTTTCTCCCAAGAATTCGTTGGACGGCACTCGGAGAGCTGAGTGCCGCTCTTCCTGTTTACAGTTACTGCCCTCAGCTGAGGAGTGTGAGTTGCAGAGCTTTCACTTAATTCTCCTGGAAATGATTCACTTCCTAATCACAGAGACCTACAGTGAAGGATTCTAATGGAGCTGGCTGCTAAACACTGAGGGTTTCATTATGGGTAACAAGCCTGATACAGTCATAGGAACACAGAACAGATACCCAGGCAGTGAGCAGCCGGCAATCTGTGTGCCAGCCCTGCCTCTGCCACCACACTGGGTAGTGCCCCCAGGCTAAGAGCTCTGACCCAGTAGTGCTTGCTTGCAAGCTGGTAGGGCCTCAGAAGCCATGCTGATGTCCGCTGGTATCAGGGTAACACAAGTCCCAGATACCACGGATTAGATGTGGAAAGTGGGCACACGCTCTCATGTCCCTGCCTGTACTTGCCATCACAGCTGATGTTTGAGAGCCCACAGTAGGACAGCAGCTGGGCCACCATAGCTCTGTGTTATTTCCCCGAATCCTCACACTAAGCCTATGAGAAAGGCACCAATATCATCCCCATTTCCCAGTTTTGGGAAATGAGACTCAGTGGGGTTAATGAATTTGTCTAGGATCACACAGTCAGTAAGTGGTAGGGTGAGATGAGGGAATCTAGTTGTCTGGCCATTAATGCTGTTAACAACAGTGTAGACCAGCACTCCTAACACAGTGATTCTATGCAAAACAACTTGTCGGCATCACATATTAACAAAAGCCACTGACTCACAAGACCCAGTGGAAAACCAAATGAAATCTTTCCATTTCCGTATAAGTAATTACCTTTTGAACCCCAAGAACTATGCTTAAGTATACCCAGGTTGGGCTACAAGCTCACGTTGTCCAAATGGTACCTTCCTGCAAGTTCTCAATAATTAATTTATGATTCTGGGGTTTATCACTGGGCCTACCTTGCAACAGCTTCAAGCCCTACCTAAGAACATACCAGTGCACAGGAAAATCAACTTTCCCAGCAGAAAGCAAAAACCACAGGCCCAGCTTTTGTTATGGTTTGTGTCTAGATGTCCACTCAAAGCCTCATGCAGTCATGGGTCCAGCTTCTAGAGTTTCTGATTGACTCATGGTCCAATGGGATTATAGGTGTGAGTGCTACACCCACTCTGCACTGGAGGGTGGGCAGCCTGCGTACAATATAAGCGAGGCAAAGAGGTTTCTTGCAGCTGCCCCTCCCTTGTTGCTTTGCTGTTCTGCTGCCATGAACTCCTGCCCTCTGCCATGTGCCACTCTGCCTCGAAGTCTGCTGAGTAGGGACTGAAACCTCCACAAACTGTGAGTTAAATAAACCTTTCCTTCCTTAATTTTGGGTGTTGAGTATTTTGTCCCGGCAATGAGAGAAAAGTAACCAAGACAGCCCTCTACCCAGGTTTCATTACCTGCTCAAAGGGAATTGGGGAAACCAAAACATTTCAAAGGCAAATGGGCACACAGAGTATCAGGTGTGTTACTGCGGATGCTGTCTTCATGAAGTCTTGAAGTCCTTTCTGCAAGGCAGGGCGTCTCATGATTCTGTCCCCCTGCGTCTACTGGTGAGTCACCAGGCGCACCAGAACAAGGTCAGAACAGAAGCTGTATCCCAACTCCAGGAGGTCTTTCCTGGCCATCTCTCTGGCCTCAGAGCCCAGCTGTGAGCTGAGAACATGTGAGCCAGGTCTCCAGCAAAGGTTTCTGTGCAGCTCTGGGGTTGACACCCTTCCCAAAAGCTGTTCTTACAATACCTTCATGGTCTTTGATGTTTCTGTTACTTGGTCACCTCACAGCTCCAGCTCAAGTAATTTTGTGAACTCGATGGCTGGGCCTTGGGTGTTTTCCCTGCAGTGTCACAAAACACATCTTCAAGCACACAGTCAAGACAAGCTCCTTTGCTAGGCTGGCACCTCTTCTGCAGTGTGTGGTCTGTCACAGGCCTGGGCCCTAGTGTACGATGTGACTGGATCCCTGGTTTTGGATGCTATCAGTGGAGATTCCCAGACATCACATGTGCTCTTTATTTTTCCAGCCAGATCTCAAGACTCTAAGGACAAAGGAGTAGCCAGCTGTATCTGTGCCATGCCTCTCTCCCCTCTCCAGCAGCTGTGGAGCATCACCTGGGTGACTCTCCTTGAAAGAAGAGCAATTGCCTCCATTTTGACTATCCCTATGTATTAATACATACAGAGCTGGCTAGGACTCCTTCCTCTTTCCAGGCTTTAAGCAATGCACCTTGGTCTAGCCCTGGTGACAGTCAATGAAGACGGCAGGCATATTTGCCTGGACCTCCCATTGTTTCCACATCTGAGCCAGGGTGAGGCAGGATGTTGAGCCAATGTTCCAAGTTGTTCTCTGGGATTGAGCCTGGACTGAGAAAGATTACACCTCAGAGCTGATACTATCTCAACTGTGTTATGCAGACTACTCTTTCAGCACATCCTTCTCCCTGCATTTGCCGAGGTGATTTTAGGCCTCCTACCCAGCCCAGCTCACAGCGCTCACCTACGTCACAGTTATTTATCCTCAAGCCACTCCCCTCTTCATGAAAGAATAAAACCCAAGTTAAGCCTTGGGTTGAGGCCTTTGTTCCAGATGGCCATCACTGTGGCTGGACTTAGGACGCCTTGGCTCCCCATAATTACAAATATGCCTTAGTGTCTTTATTGTCGCCGTGGGCTGCAGTGGAAGTAGTAGATTGGAATTAATTCACTAAAATTCCAATAACTTTTCATGGGACTACAAATACAAACTTCATGAACCACAGAGAGGACTGGGAAGGGCATTCTATAAGCAGCCAGCACCATCATACCAGTCAGGGTAACCAGCGCTCTCACCACACCCACAGTCCCTTCTGAGGAAAACTGCCTCAGCCACAGACTCAGCCACAAGGGTGGTCTCAGGCAGCCATCTTTGTGTCTGGCTTCCTGAGTCCGCATCTGATGGGTTCAGATTACACACCCTACCCAGAGACTGCAAACCCAAGATGCCCCAGAGACACATTCCCAGAGGCAAGCAAAGCCACTTGGATTGTCCTAGGAATTTAAAGAAAAGGCAAGTGGCAAATGAAGCAATTTATCCCAGAAGTGAGATTCAGAGAACCTCTGAGATAGTCTTGAGGTAGCCCTCAAGAAGTGGTACCTCAAGAAGGGGTCCGAGCAAACTTGAGAATGAGGAAGCAGAAGCCACAGGTACTCAGAAAGTGTGAGGCAGAGAAAGAAGCAGCCTCAGAGGGCTACCGGCCGGTGTGGCCACAGTAAGAAAAGCAAGAAGACTTGGGGAGAAACGAAGGGCCAGAGCACCCCTCAAGGCAGAGCCATAGAGGAGGCATGAGGAACTACAGCCACAGAGCTCCACAAGGCAATCTCTGCTCTGGATCCAGTGCCGGTTTCGGGTCTCCACCAAGTTCAGTTTTCGGAATTCTGCAAGATTCCTGCCTTCCTTTCTGCCCTCAGGTCAACCCACAGTCCCCTCACTAACTGAACTGAGAAACTCTGATGTTGGCGCCAGAGGGCCACAGGACACCCTCGAGGGCTCACACTTGCTGGGCTGTCTTCCTCCTCCACAGCCTGGAGGAAGCCCGGGGCACTTGTTCCACCCCGGCAGCCTCCCCTTTCCCAGGGCTGAGGATTCACACTGGGCTTCCCGCCCAGGCCCCCCTCATTTCTCTCTGCCACAGAATCCAGTACGCGCTTGAAGCTCAGTGAGGACCAGGCAGCTCCTCCCGCGGCTCAGGTTCTGTTCTATGCCTGTGCAGTGAAGTTGGTAGCAACAGTGTGTCTTACAAAGAGAACTTGGGTCTCAGCAACCATCCGGTCTATTGTTTTATTTTTTTTTTAACAGAGATCAATACAGAATAATACATCTTCAATAAATTTTACACATTAGACTTCTACAGGACATACAGGACACGTCATCAGATTGTTTCTACCATTCTGAAAGGTATTTTAGGCAGCTCACATGTGCTTTCAATGCCTTTGCACTCTGTATCACAAATTATGTATTGTGTGCTGTGAGAGATAGATGAGTGCATTTGCACATACGTGTATTCAGAGATACTCAGAGAGACAAGGCAATGGGTTTTGCGTAGGACACCATGGTAGCCTTTATTGCTAACTGCAGTGAAGCTGGGCTGGAAAGGTGATGGCAAAGGACTGAGTAAGATTTTCCACCATCTCACTGACTCTTTCGGAGAACTGCATCCTTGCCAGTGGTCTTCGGTAACAGACTCCCCCACTCTCCCTCCCGCCTCTCCTCCCTCCCTTTTTTCTTTCTTGCACTGGGGCCTCGTGCATAGCAAGCAAATGTTCTACCACTAAACCTCATCCCTAGCTCTTTCTATTTGGAGACAGGCTCTCACTAAGTACAGAGGCTTGGCTTGAACTTGTGATCTTCTTGCCTCACCCTCCCCACCCCATCCCCATACAAGTAGCTGAAATTATAAGCATCATGTATCACCACACCCAGCTGCGATAGGCCTTTTGCTTAGATGATGCCTAAGCCTAACCCTAAGTTGTAAGCTGGTCCTTCTTGGTCTATTTATATTCACATCGTATACTTTCTAACAGGGTAGAACTCTTTCTGTAAGTATGTGCCGTGTATTAATTACTTTTAGAGGCAAAAGTTAAATTGCATTCTTTTGTCAGAGAGTGCACTAAAACAAGCTGCGATACACTGAATCTACACCAACTTGAAGGACAAGGTCAGAGATCCCAGGGGCAGTAGAGACCAAAGACAGCAGCTTGTCCTGTACTCCTCTCTAGATCAGTACGAGAGAGAAGAAGCCGGGGGCTCGAAGAGGCACTTGGGAAACAGAGCTGTGTGAAGGGAATTCTTCCTATAGAATTCTTCCTGCTCCAGCTCTATAGGAGTGGATGCCAGTGGACCTGACTCAGCCACCCATGGGGACAGATGGCAAGGAGAAGGGCATCCAAACATCATGACTGCTGGCTAACAGTGAGTGGAATGGATCCCTTCTTCATCAGGGGTGAGTGAAAGAGATGCATATCCTCAACAGGAAACACAGGACAAAGGCATGAGGATGGAGGCTGAGACACAGACAGTATCATTCTGAAGAGTCTTCTCTGAACTGGAGGGGCAGACCCAGTACAGCCACAAAGGCCATACTTCCAAAACTGATATACAGACTTAATGCAATCCCAGTCAAAATACCAACAGTATCTCTCATAAACCTAGAGAAAACAATCCAAAAATTCATATGGAATCAGAACAGATTCAGAATATCAAAAGTAATTCTGGGTAACAATAGCAAAGCAGGAGGCATCACAATTCCACATTTGAAACTACATAAAAAGCTACTGGGATAAAAATGGCATGGTACTTAAACAAAACCAGAAATGTAGATCAATGAAACAGAATAGAGGAAGGAGAAACAACGAAGGGGCCAAAAACATACACACTAAGGGAAGAGAGAGCCTTTTAATAAATGGTGCTGGGAAAACTGGACATCCATATGCAGAAGATTGAGCCTAGACCCATGTGTCTCACCAGAACTAAACTAAAATTAAAATGGATCAAAGAAAATGTTAAAATGGAAACAATCTGCTGGAAGATATAATAGGTAAAACTCCTGAAGACATAGAAGTAGGCAAGGACTTTCTGAACAGAATACCAGTGCCATAAGAAATAGTACTGAGAATCAACAAATGGCATGATATCAAATTTTAAAAACTTCTGTACATCAAAAGAAACAACCAGTAGAGCAGTAACCTATAGAATGGGAAAACATTTCCACCAGTTATTTCTGAGGCAAAGGACTAACATCTAGAACAGATTTTTTTAAAAGCCTCAGTATTTATAGTGTTTGGTCAACGTTGCATGCCTATACCTGGTCATCTGGGCAACTACTTTGAAGATAACAATATGCAATATAACAACCATTGTTAATTTCCTATCATCTTGTTTTGAAATTCGGTATCATTTTTGTTTTTTATTCTCTTTAAAATAAAAAAATAGACTCCTCCAAAATAAAAGACCCAATCAAAAAAACAATGGGCAGCCAAAATGAATGGACACTTCTCAGAAGTGTAGACAGCCAATAAATACATGGAAAAAATGTTCAACACTGTTGGCGACTAGAGAAATGAAAATTAAAACAGTACAGATATCATCTTACTCCAGAAAGAACGACTGTGAACAAGAAATCAAATAACAAACGCTGGCCAGACTGCGGGTGGGGGGCGGGAGGGGGGAAGCCGCCATAGCAGTCTTAAACTAGCACAACCACTATGGATATCAGTACAAAGATTCCTCAAGAAACTAAAAATAGAAATTCCATTCGACCCAGGTATTCCCCTTCTAGGGATCTTCCCGAGAGAGTTAAAGTCATCACACTACGGCGATCCACGCACATCCCTGCTGATAGCAGCACAATTCATAACTGATACACCTTGGCAGTGGTCTACGTGTCCCTCAAGGGATGAGTCGATAAAGAAAATTTGGTGTTTCTACACAATGCAGTACGACTTTTCCATAAAGAAGGCTAAACTTGAGGCGTCTGTAGATAAATGGATGCACCTCCAGACCATAATGTTAAGTGAAAGAAATCAGATACACAAGTTTAAACAGGGGGGCTGGGGATATAGCTCAGTGGAATAAGCGCTTGCCTAGCAAGCACAGGGTCCTGAGTTCGATCCCCAGTACCGCAAAAACAAACAAACAAAAAAAAAAACAAGTTTAAACAGCACGTGGTCCCTTTCATATGAGAAACCCAAGCCATACCTAAAGGGCAAAAAAGAAGACAGACAACAGGAAACCGGAACAGCTACTCCAAATGAGAAGGGTAAGGAGATGAGGGAGGGGGAAGGCGGGAAGGGAAAAGCGATTTATAACAAGCACTGGAGAACGCAATGAGAATAGAGCTTTACAAATGGGAAGGTCAATGCGCGTTGCAGGGTGCAGGGCGGGATGGGAGGGAGGGGAACAGGAAAAGAATTACGATGTGTTAGGTACGTACGCAAGCTCCCCTGATAAATACAGTCGTCATGTACTGGAAATGTGTACTAAAAAAAAAAAAATTCAACTTAAAAAAAAAATGAAGTAAAATTACATCAAAATGTGAACTGGTTGTTTAGAAATTGGGATTTTAATATCCTTCGTTTGTACTTGGTACGTTTTCCAACTTCTCTAAACCAACAATGTTTTATAATCAGAAAAAATATTAAATAAAAAGATAGCAGGGTAAAATGAAAGAGTTCGCTCTGAAAATGATCCATTTTGGGGTTCAGAAGAAAATATAATAAAACTCCAGTGCCTCAACAAAGTGAAAGCAGCCAGAGTGCTGGAGAGCACCGGACATTCCTAGAGGCGGAAGCCATGATGGAACAAGAGGGGGTGGGATGTGAGCAGGAGGGGGCGGGGCGAGAGCGAGCCCTGCGGCTGAGGGTCACTTGCACAAGCAGCATCTGCTTCCGAGCCAATAAACTGCAGAAGTGAGGTGATGCGGAACCAGAGCAGCGACACGGAAGCCCCAGGGGCTCCCCGGACTCGCAGGAGGCGGGAGAATGCTTGCGGGTAACAGAGCTCCCTCAGCTTCTGGTCATTCCGGTCAGCACGGCTGGAAAGCACTGCAGCTAGTAACACATTTTCCCTAAAGACCAAAGCACAGATCAAAAGTCTTTATCACTTTTTCTCTGGAACATGGTAAGCAATCTACAGCTATACTTAGAAAAATAAAACATGGAAGGGACACAAAGTACAAATGATTGTAGCAATTTAGCAAGAAAAAAAAAGGAACAGTAGTTAGGTTTTTTTTCCCCTGAAAAAGACAAAACAAAGCCTCCTTTCCACTTTTATTCTGAAAATACTGTAAGATAATGGGACAACATCTACAAAGTCATAGGGGAAAAGAATTTTACATAAGAAGCATGGGCATCAACTGAGGAATGAATAAAAAAGATGTGGTCTTTTTATGTAGTGGAATACTACTCAGCCATAAAGAAGGATAAACTAGAGAGTTAGATAGGTAAATGAATGCAACTGAAGACCATTCTCATAAATGAAATAAATCAGACTTACACATGTAAGTATTGTGTTGTCTCCTTGGCATGAGGAACTGAACAAATAAATAAGGTCCAAAATGCACAATAGATATTGTGAAATGGGAAGAAATTGTTTCAAAGGAAAAAAGAAACTAGGATGAGGGAAAGGGAAAAGGAAGGGAAAAGGAAAAAACCAAAATGCAAGATAGTTATGCTACTGATTTCTCTTAGTTCACTGAAAAGAAAGGTTTGTGCTAATGCCCATATCTTGTACTCCGAGTAACTACTTTAAAGATAACAATACTCAGTGTATTAACTCTTGTTACTCCAATACTTTGTTATGAAATTTTGTTTTACTTTTTTTTCATAAAATTAAAAAAAGAGCATGGGCAGGAGAATTTTCATATATTAAACCACCATACTCTTGGACATCCAACATTCCTGTATGTACTCACATACGATACAACACTCATGTCTATGCTCTTCAGTCAGGAACACTGCTGGAAGATGTCATAGTAAACCAGCTTAAGAAAATAGTATCCCCTGAAATACAGTACAAATAAACCCACCACAGGCTCTGCAACCAAATAAATAAGAGATAAATCTCACTAAGTACTATGATATTGGCTAATACGGTGAAAAGTCAAGTTTTTGAAAGAATAAAAAGAAATTTAATTGATTTGGCTCTAAATCCCTATAGTAACAGAAAGTAAGAAGACAAGGGTGTGAGAAAAATTAGAAACAAAGTTAGGAATTCATTAATATGAAGTAACACTGGCATTCGAGAGATAATGTCTTCATAGATGTGAGACTTAAGAATGAATTTAAAAGTCTTTAAAAATTTTTAAAGTTACCTATAAGGGATGTAAGAATGGAGAATATACAAAACAGTGAAAGATAACCATAAACTAACAATGCATAAACTACAGAAACAAGGACAGACATAAGAGATATGCATTTTTAAAAGCTGAAAGCAATAATTCCAATTGTAATACATATTATAATAGTGAAATAGGTTAACATGTTATAAAATAAAAGACTCACACTGCCTCAACAAATATTTGATTTCTTTTGTTCTTTCTTTCTTTCTTTTTCTTTTTTTTTTTATTTTTACAAAATAAGCAAAATGTAAGCCAGGCATGGTGGTGCACACCTATAATTCCAGCACTTAGGAGGCTGAGGCAAGAGCAGTGTTATGAGTGTGAGCCCAGCCTGGGCTACATAGTGAGACACTCCCTTTCTCTCTCTGTCTCTCTGTCTCTGTCTCTCTCTGTCTCTCTCCCTCTTTTCTACCAGGAATCAAACTCATGACCTCAGGCTTACCAGGCAAGCACTTATGCCATTGAGCTACATCCCCAGCCCATGGAAGACCTATTCTCAGAACATAATGATAATGTATTTTGGGGAATGACTTTCACATGTATAACAATAATTGCTAATGGCAGTATTTACCAATAAATTATTATTATCCTGACTTAAAGATAAGGAAAACAAGACAAAAAGTAATTTGACACAAGATTCCACATCTAGGAAGCTGGAATGCTAGACTTTGGGCCCAGGAGTCCAGCCCAACCCTCTGTGGTAGCAAACACTGAGCAACAATGCCGAGGTGAGAAACCTCCCCACTCACCAGCCCCCAACCCTTCCATCCCCACCAAGTGGAGGAGAGGCGCCTGTCCCAGCTCCTCCCACGGCAGAACTCCTACTGTAGCTGGGAGTATGGGGCTTGCTGCTTATGATCATCCTATGTCACTATAGTAATGAGTCACTCATGGGGACGCCCTTCATGTCTAGAATTAAGACAAAGCAATTCAGGTACTGTGCACTTGGTATCCTGAAAAGTCTTATCATTGCAATTAGACTGGAGAAAAAAGCAGTCAAAAACATTTAGAAATTACAATGAAACATTGGAAAGAAGCAGGGAAAGTGACTGCTAGGAAAAAACCCACAATTTCAAAAATTACTATTGGAATTTATCAGAGCATTAAGTACAGTCCTTGCTATGGTTTGTGTCTAGATGTTCCCCCTAAAGACTCATGCAGTTTTAGATGGGGATTTTCCTAAGGTGGTTGAATCTAATGTGTGAGTGATTGGTGGTGCAACGCTAGGGTTAAGGATGTTGGGATTAAAGGACAGAGATTGCTGGATCAGTCCACTGATTGGACTGGCACCACCCTAATCCTGGTAGACTGGATAAGATAAAAGAGACAGAAAGAGGCTTGTTTCTCCCTTGTTGCTTTTGCTGTCTTCTGCCACCGTGAACTGCTGCCCTCTGCCATGTGCCACCCTGCCTTGGAGCCAGCTGATTATGGACTGCATCCTCCACAAACTGTGAGCTAAATAAACTTCTTCTTTTGTAACTTCAAGTGTCAGGTATTTTGTCTCTGCAGTGAGACGAAAGTAACTAAGACAGCCCTATTCACAATGTAAGTTACCAAACAAAAATAACAAAAAAACATAATGGTAAAAAAAAAATCAGTAACAACTAAAATATAAAATGCCTGTGAAATATGCAAAACAATTTGAAGAAAATAACAAGTTTATTGAAAAAAAGACAAGAGACTTGAATAAATGGAGAGACTCTCTGTCCCTGAGTGGGAAAACTTAGAATTGCAAAAATTTAAATTTTCTCCAGATTAGTCACTAACAATAGCCCAATTCCAATAAATATCCCGTGAGGTTTCTTCTGGGAATATAACAAAAAATGATTTAAATTCACCTGGAAGTTTTTTTTCAAAATTGTATTCGGAAAAGGCAGTGTGAGATGTTGTCTAATCTGATATTAAAATGCATTATTAAACTAGGGTGACTAAAACAATGGGACCCTGGGAATAAGAACAGACAGGCAAAACAACAGACTGGAAATTCCAAGAAGATGCATGTATGAAAAATGTCACTGCAAAGCCAGAAAGAAAAAATAGATGTATTTTATTAAACAGGTGTTGAGACAACTTGATAACATGTAAGACAATTAATCTCCGACTCATGGCAAATATTAAATTCTCAATGGAGTAAAAATGCACAAACTGGAAAGCATGGTAGCATGAAAAAAATGTAGATGGATACTTACTTAACTTTAACTTGTGAATACTTAGGATTCTACAGAGACAAGATCCAACAGGATGAGGATATGTGTGGAGAGATGTCTTGGTTACTTTTTTATCATTGCTGAGACAAAATACCTGACACCCACAAGGTTTATTTCAGCTCACAGTTTGTAGAGGTTTCTCTCAGTCCATAGGAGACTGGCTCCAAGGCAGCATGGCATGGAAGAGGGGTATCACAGAGGAGAAACGGTCAATGGCAAAGCAGGCAGGAGACAGGGAAGCAGCAGCAGCAGCCGCAGCAGACAGCCTGCCTTCCCCCCTCTGCCCTTGTATTCCATGCAGGCTGTAAGCCTTTTGATTGGTGCCACCTACACCCATGGGTGGGGCTTCCACTATTCACATTCTTAATCTCAGTATCACCCTCAGCCCACATTCACACATCATGAGGCTTTGGGGAGACATCTAGATACAAGTCATAATAAGGGAGAAAATGAGGGGAAAGGGCAGGGAGAAAGGGAAAGAGGAAGGAAAAGAAGAGAGCTGAGGCTGTGGCTCAAGGCCGAAGGCATTCTGTTGGAGATTCCCTTCTTTCTCTGGGTGGCCAGCCTTTTTTCTATTCAAAACTGCAACTGATGGGATAATGCCCACTCCCACGTTGGGAGGTCAACTGGCGTACTCAGAGTTTATTGGTTTCAATGTTACTCTACACGATCAGAGAAACTTCTCTAGTAACATACTATAGAAATGATCCCTGAAAGTATAGCCTTTTTATTGGTTTCAATGTTAATGTTATCTAAAAATGCCCTCACAGAATGCCTTCACGCAACAAGGGTGACCAAATATCTGGGTACCATGGCCTAGCTAAGTGGACACAAAATTATTGTCACAGTTTAGAAAGCACAAATATACATACTGTGGAGCAGGGAGGCTGAAAATTATAACTAAATAAACATCTTTTAAAATGCTTTTTGTCATGTCAAACCTACCATAAACAAAATTAAAGACAAATGAGAAACTGGGAAAAATTCACAAACCTAATTTTTCTGAAAAGTGAGTATCTTTAATATACAAAAATGTTAATTTACAAATCAGTAAGAAAAAGAAGAAATGCATCAACGGAAAAAAAACGGGACAAAGAAATGGCCAAGCAACAGAAAAATCAATACAAGTAGCCATTAAACAGATAAAACAAAAACCTGTTCATCATCACCAATAATCAAAGAAAGGCAAATTAAGACAATGAAATACCATGTGGATACTATTGAATTAGTAAAGATTTTTAGAAATGTTAATTCGCAGCAATGAATAGGTGAAGGGGAAATGGCATTATCTTAAATTTCTGGTGGGGATGTGAATTAAAACATTCTTTCAAGATGGCCATTTGACATCATTCTTCTAAAGATCACACATTTTTCTCTAAACTTTCACTGCCAGACTCTGGGTTAAGGAAAATATTAGGGATCCGTGGATAGCGACTGTCTTTCTTAAACCACGCCTAAGAGAAAACCCTGGGGTGGGTGAGATTCAAATGGTGATCGCTTTTAATGTCTGGAAGGTAATTTTAAACTATCTGTGTGGGGTTTATTACAGTCTCCAAATTGACAACAGTGCAGATATATTAGTTTTGAAATTGGGGGAAAAATTAAAACCTCCCTCAAGCCCCGGTAACAAAGGATGCTCTTCTCTGACCACCACAGTGAGGAACAAAAGGAGCAATGGCCTCTGGCGTAACTACTGCTTTTCTGAGTCTTTCATCAATCCAGTGAGAGGCTAGATAATTAACACTGCTCTGCACATCAAAGTACAGAGATTTCAAGAGAGGAAACTTTTGTAAAACTAAGCTCTGTGCTCAGACTCCCTTGTGGGTCGATGTCTTCCAATCACGGGTGGGGCGGCTGCCCTCCTGCCTCCACCCCTTAAGCTCTACTGCTTGTCCTAATCATTTAATGCTGCTCATGGCACTTTGCAAATGCTACCATTTGTTCTGCTTGCTGTAAAAACCCACAGTGGATCTCCACCCCAGGGCTTCTCTTCTGCAAGCAGGAAGGTGCTCACTGCTTCCTGGACAGACAATGGCTACCTGGGCACTAACAGCTGTCCACACAGCTGGCTCCTTCCCATACAAACACCCTTAAGCTGGGGACCAAGTCCTTCCTGTTCCCCTAACCCCCTGACCCCTTGCTAGGTGGTGAGCTGGCCTGAGGAAGCCCTGCTGGGTGCTGCATGGAGGCTCTCGTGCTGCCAGTCACCGAGCTGCTGGCTTCAGCTCGCCCCACATAACACATAAAGGACAGCCAGAGGGCTGCAGTCCATTTCGAGGTGGCAGGGCTGCCGCGTGCCTTTCAGAGAAGGGTAATGGCAGTAATAACTGTGCCTGCTGGCCCCGCTGGCATTTTACACGCAATAACTAGCTGTACTTTTCCAACCAGATATTACCCTTCCTTCCCCAGCAAGTTGCCTTTTATAGAGAATTTTGTTGTTTAACAAGAATCATTCTGGTCCTAAGAGGTGCATTCAGGAGCAAGAATTCAAAATAAGTCATTCTGAAGATCTTCTAATCAGAGAGAGGGGGCACCAAGCCTTTGACCATGCCTGTCACATACAATATTTCATTTTGGATCTAATTATAATACTTTGGCAGCAAAGGTAGGTGTTAGCCCTAACAAAGGGAGATACAGAGGATTGGGAGTAAATTTTGTATGAAAAAATTATATGAAATTACTTGAGATACACAAGCAGCATAAGTAGACTGTGGGTGCTATGGTGTTAAAAAAAAAAAAGTATTAACAACTTCAAATAGACACATGGGAGAGGGGCCTGAGCCTGGGAGAAATACACCCAAGTGAGTTGCCCTATTTCTTTAACCAATTTTTCTTTTCTTTCCTCTTTTTTTCTCCACTCCATCTTCCTGCCTCTTTTTCTTTTTGTAATAGGACTGTATTTCTTACCCAAGACTCAGAGTTTGGAGGAAGGAGGTGTGGAGGCAGACAGGCTAAGATTGCCCAGTGGGGCAAGATGTTGGCATGGTCTTGGGTGGTGGAGTCCAGACCAGCCTGTGCTGCTTCCCTCCCTTCATCCCAAGGCTGTACCAGAGCCACAGGAGCTTTCGACTCAGCTAGTGCTACTGGTCCTGGGTAGACTGTGTGTGCATACATGTGGGTGCTCCAGAGCACTGAGAAAGGAGCTCGGAGCTCAGCATGCCCCAAGAAGACAGCAGTCCTCTGAATGGGGCCCCTGTTCACAGAGGTTCCTCACTGGTGTCCCCAGGTTGCTAAGCGTGACATCCAGGAGCACCAGGGTGCCAGCTGTTGGAAAGCACAATGTTCATCTTGGGAAGAGTGGGAAGTGCTTGACAGGAAGGGCGCTTTCCTTAGAAGTCACGTATATCATGTACCCACGTGCATGTGTGTCCTACAAGCATATCTGTTTGGTTGTATGTGTTGGTAAAGAGTGAGGTGCCATTTGGAAAGCAGAGAACAGGGGCTGAGGATGGAGAGGGTGGGGTGAGCACATGTGGAGGAAGGGTGTCCTGGTCTCTGGAAGGTTCATGCGAAGGGCTTACCAAGAGGTACGCTTGCTGCTTCCTGAAAGAGCCAGTGCAGAAAATGGTCTGGGCTCGAAGTCCCTGAGTGGATCATTTAAACTTTCTAAAGCTTGTGTGTGTGTGTGTGTGGTTTTTTGAGA
This sequence comes from Dinomys branickii, assembly GCA_004027595.1. Taxonomy (NCBI): domain Eukaryota; kingdom Metazoa; phylum Chordata; class Mammalia; order Rodentia; family Dinomyidae; genus Dinomys; species Dinomys branickii. The sequence goes on along the minus strand of PVLD010006962.1, from coordinate 39,449 downwards.
CAGGGTCTTGCCATGCAATTCAGGCTGACCTTGAACTCACTATGTAGCCAAGGCTGGCCTCGAACTCACAGTGATTCTCCTGCCTCAGCCTCCCAAGTGCTGGCATTATAGGTGTGTGCCATCATGCCCAGCTGCATGTGTTTTTGTTTGTTGAAAGGAACTGATGTTTCTCCTATCAAGCACCCACTATTCCTCCTTTGGGTGAGGGCATCCCAAGGCCTACATGGAAAGCACTCCAGCTGCACTCTGACCAAGCAGGTCCCTAGCAGCAGGGGAAAAGGTGCTTTCAGCCCAAACTGAGGGGCAGCCACTTCTTCTCTGCATAACTGGCATTCAAGGACAGGTTGAATGGGTCTGGAGAGAGGAATCTCAGGGTCTAGGCTGAAGCACCAGTGGTAAGGTCATCGCTTGCTTTCCTGGTGAGCCCTGAGTCCCAGGCCAATGACCACACTGGATTTCTACAAATTCCTTCATCTACTCAAGACAATTTGGGTTGATTTTCTGTCCCTTGCCATCAGAAATCCTAATGAACGAGGAATTGTAAGCTTCCATGAAGGCAGGAATTCTGTGCTCTCTGCGAGCTACCTTCAGCTCCTGTGAGAGGGCCTGACAGCTGCCAGCTCCCAAAGATTCTGGATCTTGAGTGATGCTGGGAGAGATGTTCCACTTTCCTACCACGAAGGTGGTGACCATGTGAGGTGCTGTATACGTTAGCTACTTCACCCACCCCAAAATGCATATGTGCTTCCAGGCACCATGTTATACAGGATAAATACATGCAATTTTACCTGTCAATTTAAAAAATAAACTTGCATTAAAAGAAGTCTTTGTGGAATCACTGAATGAATATTCCAAGTGCAGACAATTGCATCTTTTGTTTATAAATCTGCTATATGTTAGCAGAAAAATGATTCTCAATAAACAGTATTCCCTTTCTACTTTGTTGCCCATTGTCTATAAACTTTCTAAATTAACTCCCAGAGAGGGATCCCATTAACTCTTTATTTGGCTATTAATGTCTTTGTGAGAATTTTTATTAAATTCCTTTTTATGGAAAAGGCAGTCTGGGCAGCCAAGATATTGCACCCATTGTGAATTTATAAGAAAGAAGGTTTCTAGACCTTCTAGTCATCAAGGCCCTTCATGGGTCCTCTGGTCTCACATCCTGCCTCCAGGTAGATGGCTTTATATACTGCAGGGTCATCCCAAGAGCACAGGGCTGGCATGCAGGAGAGATGCCAGGCAACAGACCGGTGATGGTATATATCGCCCTTAATGGCAAAGATGCAGAAACTTGGGGAGACACTCACCATGCAGAAGAGGCAAACGGTTCTGTGAGTCTGCGCAGTTCCCCTCAGGGACAGACAGCAGTGGAGGAAATTATCCCTGAGGAGCAAGAATTCCACTGAAAGAGAGGCTGGCATCTACTTGCATGCTAAGTATTTAAGACAAATAGTTTCAGGACAGGACTACGGAGGGTATAATTCCTTTGCTGGCCTAATTCAGCCTTTAATCATGCTAAAAAATCAAAATGATTGGTTCTTTGCCTGTTCTCACTCTATTTTGCTGGATTTGAGCCCAAGATGCCTATTAAATTTTCCAAGGAAATTGGTCAGCATTCTTTCTTTAACCACCCTCAAAGACAGTAAATTACCTATTTGCCACAATCTTTTGGGCATTGGGATTTAAAAAAAAAAAAGCACCGCTCTTATCATCTTCCCTTATAGCATCATTTTCTCTACCTTAATTCACCCTGTTATTTCTGGACCCTCTCCAGCTTTTTCACATCGTGCCTAAAATTTGGAGGCCAAAGCATGACATAATGCTGATGCAGACATCTCTCTGACGTGACTTGCAGCCTCAACAATTTTCAGGAGCATCTTTCACATTTAATATTTTGGTGGCTGCCACTTTTTAAATTAAGCTAATTGATGATCTAATTGACACATCCTCAGCATGCGCGGCCCCAGCAGCCCTTGAAAGCTGAGGGGCTGTAACAGGGGCATCCGGAGTGCATTCTAGAGGCCACAATTATCATTAACAGAGCACACAATTCAACGCAGCAGCGATCTGAAACCAAGTCCCAGAAGAACAAGGATCACATATTATGTTTATTAACCCTTGAGGCACTTGGGGGGAACTATTATTTTTCTATTTCCATTAACTGGATGTCATTAATGTATTCTAGCCTGAACCATGTCCCTCCAAAATGTAAAGGTGGAAACCCTAATCCCCAACATGACTGAATTTGGATTTAGGATTTTCGAAGAGGTAACACCACAAGGTTGGGGCCTTAGTCTGATAAGACGAGTGTCCTTACAAGAAGAGGCAGCATTAGAAGGGCTGACAAGTGCCAGGGCTGAGACCTCACCACAGCCCACATCCACAAGGGAAGGCCACGTGCAGGCACAGCAAGAACACAGCTTGTCTGCAAGGCAATGGGAGACTCACCAGGAACCGATACCTCAGGCACCCTGACTTCAGTGTATTTTCCACCTCCAGAATGGAGGAGACAAATTTCTGTTGTTTAATCCATGCAGCCTGTGGTATTTTGTCATGGCAGCCTGGACAGCCTAAAACGGGATCTGTCTACAAAAGAGGAAGCTTTATGGACGTGAAGTCACGGCTGGAGCTGTGTGGGTGGAGGACAGGTGAGAAAGGCCAGCAAGAGCAAGTGGGCCATGAATGCCAGTGGCTGGACAAGGGATAATATATAAGGCTTCCACTTGTTCTTTAGAGGAATGGCATGGGTGTCCAGGCCAGAGAGAGTGCAGGTCTGAATCCTGGCTATTATGCTTACTACAAAAGTGACAGAGAACGTAGCCTCCACGAGCTTGGTTTTCCCACACGTAAAGTGAGCATAACAGCACTGACCACATGGTGCTTGTGTGGCGGTTAAATGTGTTAATGCACAGAGCCTGACACACAACAGCTGCTCAGTACGTGGTAGCTGCTCCTCCATCATTTTCATACGCTCATTTAATAGTAGTCCAGGCACATAAGATTCAGTGTTAACCAAGTCTGGGGGACATTTCTGTCTTGGAGCTCACAGTCTAGTTCACTAAACAGATAATAAACAATGAACAAGACTGCCGCAGAGAGTAATCACTGCTGTGCATCTGTGGGCAGTGCAGGCAGCTCCATGAGATGTGACAGTCAGCGGTGGCATCTCTGGGGAGCTGACCCTGGTGACAGAGAGCAGCAACCGCAGGACACCTGAGGGCAGACTGTCTAGACCAGTGGCGGTGAACCTATGGCACGGGTGCTGCAGCAAGCTGAAAGCTGTCACTGAAGGCTCTGAAAGGTTCACCGTCACTGGTCTAGATAAAAGCTGGGGTGCACCAAGATTGTTCTAGTAGTGGGACGAAGAGAGGGTGAATTGGTGTTTTGGGAACCTAGGGAGTTGGGAAACAGGCACAAGAGTGAGGCTAGGCAGGGCCTTATAGGTACTAGAGAGAAACTGGATTCTATCCTAGGCACACTGGGTCTTACCCAGTAATCATTCAGAGTTTAAGGAGATGGAATGATTATCATTACTCTGGGTTTTCCAAAGTCTACAAAACAAAGGAAAGGAACTTTATGAGGGCCTGTGTGTGATAGGCCAGAGTCACAGCCTCTGGCACTGCAAGAAAGAAGGGCATTAGAGCAGTGTCAACCCCAAGGAGTCCATGGCAAGGCACTCTTTGTCACCTTGCCTCCTTAGGGGTGGTTGCCACTTGGGGAATGAAGGCAATGGGGTACTGTGGAACTTGAGATTTCTTAAACCTGCGCCTCTTTGGTCCAGCACCAGCCATACTACGCAGGAAACAGAGGAGCCTCCAGAAATACCCCGTAAGATCGGGGGCAGTGATGCGGTAGTAAGCCGGATTCACAAAGTTGAATGCAAGAAGGTCATACGAGACACTCAGGCCCCACAGGCCCTCCCGCATGTACGCTGGTGTCCCCCCTTGAACTGTGGGCTTGGCCAGGGTAGCATCCACTGGGGCTTGCTGAGGATCAGGACAATTTTACCTCACAGTACTTGGTACTTCAGAGCACCTAGTCTTGCTAGGTTGGTTGTCTCTTCATGCTTTAGGTAAGACATCTTTAAATGGATTCATGTGCCACCAATCTCATGGATCCAAAAGGCCTCTGAAATGTCACCTCTTCACTCTGCTACCTGGAATCCTCCCAGTCAATGAGACTGACAGGTGCCAATGCCTTTCCACTGTCATGGCAGTCAAGCGCAGGTTAGATATGTCAGCTTGATGTCTGAAGGGCACTCATTAATTATGTATTCCTTTGGTTACAAATGCAAATGATGCTTGGCAGCCATCTAGATCTCTATGTGAATTAGCTTATCATGAACATCCCGCCCCAAACAGAAGCCACCAGTGGGAAGCTTGATGAGACTGGGCCCTTCTCTCTGCACTGCCAGCCACCATGGCTGGTTGGCCTGTGCCTGGTGTCCTTCTCCAGAGGAATCACAGAGCTCCATTCAAAGATTGTTCCTTTGTTTCACAATGGGAATGAAGAGCTGCTCAGGGGAGAATTAGAGCAAAGCTAAATTAGGAGCATGGAAAATAGCCAGCCCAGCAATGCTCTCCAGTGCTGGATCCATCGCTTTCTCGTTTGCTGGTAAATGGGGGAGAATTTTATGCCTTTGAAGCAGTCTCCTCATGGTCTCCATTCTCCTGAGACCAGCAGATGATCATCAGTAACCATGCTAGCCTTGGCAGTGAGGCCATCCTCTCTAACAAGCTATGTCTCGACTGTGTAACTGGCAATTAAAGAGCACCTCATCCTAATTAACCTCTTCAGGGAATGAAAAAAGAAGCACAAGAATTTCAGTGTTCACAGGCCCTGTGCACAAGCTCTATCACACAGATCTGGAAATCAAGTCTCAGGAAAATGAGAGCCAGAGGTCACAGGACCCATCAGTAGAGCTTCAGGACCAGAGTCTGGATCTTTAGAATGACTCCTAAAACCCCAGTGTACTCCACCAGCCAGCGGGACTGTCAGTGCTCTCCCAGCAGTTTTAACATTTCAGATATGTTGCTCAAAGACACTAGTTGAGCACACATGTCAGGCTTAGTAGCTGGTCATTAGGATCTGAGGAAGATATAAAGTTATTTGTTATTTCAGTAACTACGTGCTGGGCACCCACCTTGTATACCTACGGAATGGGTGCTGGAGAAAAGCTTCACTTTGTGGATCAACAGTTTTGATTCCTGGAAATGATTCATCAGCAAAAACGAGGCACTGCCATCATGGACGAGGATGAGGTAACATCACCAGGGTAGAGCCCCAGTTAAAGCGTGGTGACTTTGTAAGAAAGACCAAAGGACAGACATGTGCACACACGCATACACACGCAGAGGCACACATACTCCCTGTATCTCGCCATATGATATCCTGAGATGGGTCACTAACAGAGGGGAAGCTAAACACAGACCAGAACCATGAATGGAAACAAACCTCTTTTCTTTATAACTTACTTGGCTTGGGGATTCTGTTATGAGCAACAGAAAACAGACTAACAGATCCTCACCACACAGAGTAACCGAAAATATTCAGTGATGTGACGTTTGTGAGGGGCTGCATTCAATCTGTGGCCCAACGGAAGTGACTGGTACATTTTAGCTATGTTTCTTCCACCGGTCACAAGCCGGGGAGGTGTGGTCACCCTTGAAAGCAAAGGGGTCCCTGGGCCCTAAGATGGGATGAGGGGTGAGGAGCAGGGAACAGCAAAGCCTTTCACAGGGCCATGGCTGGGTCTCAGAGGAAGAAAGGAATGGAGAATTTATTCACAGACAGGAAAAGTCCATGTTTCAGTCTATTTTACTGTTGTTGCTATAACAGAAATCCACAGACTGGGTAAATTATAAAGAAAAGAGATGTATTTGGCTTATGATGCTGGAAGCTGAGAAGTCAAGGTGCTGGCATGTAGCAAGAATTTTCACACTGAGTCATCCCTTGGTATAAGGCCAGAATGTGGCAAAAAAAAAGGATGTTAAACTTTCATAAGAAATCTATTCCTGTGATCATTAACCCACTCCCGGGCTAATGATACTAGCCCATTTGTAAGGGTAGAGCCTCATGACCTAATCAACTCTTACCAGGTCCACCTCCCAACACTACTGTATTGGGGATTAAGCTTCTTATTAGAGTTTGGGGTACACATTAAAAGTCTGAGGTGGGCCTAACAGTTCAAGTTTAGTTTGGGCAGTCTAGCAACTCAGTAAGATCCTGTCTCAAGATTTTTAAAATGTTTAAAAAGGGCTGTCACTTTGTTTTGAAATCCTGTATCACTTTTATGGTTTTTGTATTGTTTTGTTTTTGCCTTTGCTGTTATTTTGTTTTTTTTTTTTATTCTCTTTAAAATGAAAGAAAAAAAAGAGGGGCTGGGGATGTAGGGCAAAGCAAAGGCCCTGGGGTCTATTGCTAGTATCCATCCCCTCCCAAGAAATCCCAACCTCCCCACCGTAATGGAAAGCCTTTGTAAGGGGCTTGGGGGTGAAGCCTGACCATGGGAAGCAGTAGGCCAAGGGAGGATATATAAAAAGATGAGGAGAAGCAGAACTTCTTGGCCAATCTCGATCTCAACAAGATTGGCCAAGACCAGTGCAGGGTTCAGAGGAGCTTAGGAAGGGGCTGAGGATTTAAGCTTGGAGGGACGGAGCTGCGAAAGGGCTTTAAAGAGCAAGTTTCCCAGCAGAGGGGCAGCAAGTGCTTAGTGTAAGCCTGGGAAACAACAACTGTTGTGGACAAAGATGAACCTTGGACGCAGCCTCTGTCCAGGGAAGCTGATCAGGCCCATGCAGCTTGCTCCAAACGCCTGCTAATGCGCTGATTCACAGTCTGCGCATGTCCCCACTGCCTCTTGTTTTGTTTCTTGCTGCAGGAAAATGAGAGGTTTCAGTGGAAGATGAAAAATTATCCTTTATTTTGATTCTGTGTTTGAACACCTTCCACTTCTCAGAAAATTAAAGGGTGTATTTCGGGACTTTGCCTAATGTCTGGCTAACAGAACCAGAGAATCAAAAATTAGTCAGGTTCCAGGAAGAAGGGTGTAGCTTTATGTCTCACAGAGACACATTGCTCTCATCACAAACAACCCTTGACTGCTCGTGAGGACCAGGGTTCACCCCCAAATCAGGTGAAACTAGTTGGTGTGGGTCTCTCATCCACTAGACATCACACACACACACACACAGAAGTACGCATGAGCATGAATGCCTTCACTGTATTGCTGACCAATGTTATGAGCATTCCAGACACATAATGCTGTTAAACAACCAGGAACCATCTCTGAAAATGCAGGCCAGGATGGATCCTGTAAGAGCTGTAAACAGAAGAGCTAAAGAAGCTCAGAATAACAAGAGTCATTCACATTTTTTATAGCTTTCCCCCACATCACACTTCTCCTTATTTGGAAATATCAAGGTACCAAATAGACACACATCAATATGCCAACACATCAACATGCTCAGACAGAGTGGATCAGAGAACGAGAACCAGCACTGTGGGTGGCTCAGGCAGGCACATCCGCTCCGGGCCCAGACAAGATCTGAGAGACACCTCGGCCACGTGGCACTGTGGCCTTGGCCTCACTTCCCTGCCCCCAGGAGCACTGCACACTCACCCAAGAGTCTGTTAAGACACAAATCTCATTAACCTAGTTACTCATACCAGGCAGTCTGTGCTGAACACAAGGGTGATTGTTTAGTTCAAGCACCGCAACATAACCTTTGTAGTCTCTGCCATCCTCTCAGGAATTTGGTTGGTGGTGTCCATCATGGAACAGGTAATGTGCTTGCAGATAAAATGCTGCCCTCCCTAATGCGCTTTCAGTACACACCAGGGCATGGGTCGCCCTGAGCAGAGGGGGCATTCCCCTGGGAAGATAAGCTGCCCACCAGGCTTTCCAGCGGCTTACAAAGCTCTGCACTGTTTGCCAGCTACCCTGGTCCTGTGGCTTCCCCGCCATCTCAAGCTCTGGCCACACTGAATTTCAGCTCTCCACTCGGGCTGAGTTCTCTCCATCAGGATGAGTGCACAGGGACTGGCTTTGCCCCTGGTACTCTCCTCCACCTGGCCCTGCTCTGCGCTGCCCCCACTCTGCCAGCACCTTCTGTTCTCTGGCAGATGTCCTTGGGAAAGATGTCCTGACTGCCTAGTCTGAATTCAGTACCTCAGGCACAGTTTCATTCCCAAGCCACACGGCACTGTCATTCTGATTTGCATGTGCTCCCTCGAGGGGCCCTGTCAAGCTTGTTGTGGGACTGTGGTGTCCTCCGCGCCCAGGGCAGGCCCTAGCACACATACCTCTAGGAACAGCTGTTGAACTGAATTGCCTTGGTCAGGGGACAAAGTAGGGGTGGTGTTGAGCAAGATAAATTACTCTTTCCCAGCCAAGGCCACTGAGCACATAGGAGCAGTTCCACTGTCCACATAGCTCCTTCAGGCTCAGGTGACTTGACCTCACTGTCCCATAGTGACCTTGTGTGAGTCAGGATGATAGGAAACTTCACCTCAACTTCCAGAAATGAGACATCTAGCAAGACCTACGTGTCTTCTGTGGACACAAGCTAGACAACGTGTCCAGGCCTTCTTGCCACTAGATGTGGCCATGTAATGAAACCCTTCCCCTCACTGAGTGCCATGCCAGGTACAGCCCCTGTGAAGCTCCCATAGGCAGGCCTCTGTGCCCTCTTCCATGCCAACTGGAAGGTCGACGCCTGGGACAATCTTGGAAGCTGCTGTCAGCCTGGGTTTCTGAATGTCCCTGTGGAGGGCAGATGCATGCACAGTTTCTGAACACCTGCCCAGAACTGTTACTGGAGCAGGAAGTGAACTTCTACTGTGGTAAGCCATGGAAATTATGGAGCCTCTTTGTTATTGTAATCTAGCACTGTCTACAAGTACCCCCAAGGCTCTGAAAGGATAAATGTCTTACTCAAAGTATTACAAACAAATGCTAGCACCAGAATCCATGTTTCAACTAAGAATCCCCACATGACTCTGCAAAGCATGCATCACAATGTGTTGTATTCAGCTGTTTCCTTCTCTCTCTTCCTCACTATATATAAATCTGCTTAGACATGAACACAAGACAAGGACTCTGCCCAGCAAGCAGTACTCCTGGTATAGGCAGACCAGTGCACACCGTGACACGATGCTAAGTACATGTTGTGCTGCTTCCACTGCTCCTATGAATATTAATCCATCAAATTCTCTCGATTCCATAAGGTGCAGGGCATGTTATTATCATAATCTTCTCCATTTTACAGGTGAGGAAACCGAGGCCCACTGCTTCCCTAGTGACCTATCCTGCAACTGGAAATCTCTCGACCCAGATGGGACATTTCCAGCTCTAAGCACACTCTTGAACAAGTGAGCTCAACAAATAGTAAAGTGGTTGCTTTGTTATAACACCATTCTTCCATAATAACAAATATTTATTTTCTTTTCCTTTTCTTTAATTCCATTTTATCCTGGGGATGGAGCCCAGGGCCTCACACATGCTAGGCAAGCACTCTACCACCAGGCTACCTCCCCAGCCTCACAACATTTATTTTCTATAGAAAAGGAAAATAAAGCAATAATGTGATTTAAAGAATATCTTGTATGGCTGGTTTTGTGCACTCCCCTAAACACTGCTCCACAGCACAGAGAGACGACAGTCTTTGCGAGAGCGTTTCTTTTTTCTTTCTAAGGCGGCAAGTCCAAGCTTCTGCAGTGTGACACTCAATTTGCTTGTTTGGGTTTCATTGCCCTTTTCTTGCCCTCCTCCAAATGCAGATAAAACTGCTGTACTCTGCATATTTGTTTTTTGTTTGAAGCAAGTGGTTCTGAGAATTCTCTGCCAGCCCTTGAGACAACAGGAGACACCCTGGGGTGCTGTAAAACCCAGGGTGGGAATCACTGATCTAAGGGAGAAAAACACTTGAGGAAAATTGAGCACATCAGCATCTTTGGAAGCTGCAGGGGGAGTTGGAGTGCTGTGGCCCTTCTAGCCTATCAGGAGCCATAGAAACACTTCCTGTCTGTACCCAGTTGATCTCAAGGTGAGAACAGGCTAGAGACCCCATGCACAAAGGACCCAGGTTCCTGCCCCAACTCCCATGCCTTTTGCTGGTTGTTCTGGGACAGGGTTGTAGATGATCCTGAACCACATGACGTGTGTGTGTGTGTGTGTGTGCGTGTGCTCACGCGTGCGTGCTAGCCCAGACACCTTGAAGAGGAAGGGAAGCAAGCAAGCAAAGCAGTGTTTCTGCCATCAGGGAGGCTGTAGTCAGAGAAGACAAGATACACAAACATGTCTTTCAAGTGCCTAGGAAGAGCAAGACCATTAAGAGAGAGGACCCCATGGCTTCCTGCTGGAGATCACTATATGGCAGACTGTTTTCAGATGGCTCTAGGGGCTGGGACCCTGCTCAGACTACAGCACCTGCTTCCAAAAGTCCCCTCAAAATGCAAGACCCCTTGGTAGGGTACAGCGTTGCTAGCAGGCCCTGGTCCACACCCCAAGGCAGAGACCTAGCAGGCTGAGCAAGGTAAGATTCAGAGCAGTGCAGATCCTAAATATTTTGTCCATTAACACTCACATGCTCTGGCCTGGAATCTTGCTCCAATGCCCAGTGCCACATGGACCTGGGCCAAAGTAGGCAGTGTCCAGACCTGGACAGGAATGAGATTCTTCCATCTGAGAGGTAAACTGAGACTAGGCAGGGGCCTGCATGTAGCCAGTGTTCTTTGCCAGGAGAGCTAATGCAAAAAAGGATGGGTCCTAGCCACCCGACTGACGTCCCACTCGGGTCTCCCTGGGTAACCTCTGTGAGGCTTCCTCTTCATACTGTTTCTCTCCACCCTTCCTGCCAGTACATTCCATTCTGGAGAGAGTGCTGCTGCCTGCTCCCCGTGTTACAAATGAGAAAAGCCAGTCCTTGACCTCTGGCCCTCACCACCGCAGCCACAGGACTCACACTTTGAGTTTAGAGGTTGTTCCTGCCAGTGACTCCAACAGCCTTGGAGATGCTGTTTCTGCTGCTAAAAACCCACTGGGAAGAAATAGGACAGGACCTGTGTGTGCCATGTGGATTCCTCCTTGGGCAGAAGCAGAGCCCACCCTGTGAACATCCCCCCCCAAAAAAATTATGTTTCTAAGTAGGCTTCTGGACTCCAGGGATGTACAGCGACAGAGGGAGTGACAAATCACTTTATTGGCCAAGACTATGAGGTTCAACCTGAAATAACCAGTATGAGATGAGAAAAATAGAAAGGGAAGGATGATCATTTTCCAATTGCCAGTCAAGCTGCAGTTTTCACCACTACAGGTTTAGTAATGGCAATGGAAATCATCATGCTTTGTGCTCACAGCTGTATTCTCAAGTGAGTGATATTCAAAGTATTTCAGTGAGCCTACTCCTGGCATCCATCACCACAGTATGCACCATCTCAATAACCTACAGGGTTTTATCACGGAAAGGAAACCAAGCACGATGTCGGTCAGGATGGTGAGCAGGGTGTAGCTCACAATGCAGCTCTGCGGTGGGCAGATCAGTGTCCCACAGTTGTCTATGTGGTAATTCCGGGAGGCTGTGCAGATGTTCCCTTAGATGGCAAAAGAGGCTTCGCAGATGTAGTTACGGAGGGGTGTGGAGGGGGAGAGATAATCCTGCATTACCAGGGATAACCACAGGGAGGCAACAGGGACGTAGTCAGAGAAGCAGGTGTCAGAGGAAGCTGGGGCCACAGCTACCTAAGCAGACAGACTCTAGAAACCAGAAGATACAAGGAAATTGATTCTCCCCTATAACCCTGCTTTCTCCAGCACTGCCCTATGCTTGTGTGAGGGCATAGAGACCCACCGCTGTAAAGAACTGCAGGAAGTCTCAGTCACCACTTACAGCCCTCACATTAGTTCCTCCATGCTGTCTTATAAATCCACAGCACAGGAAATTGTGTTTAATACAATCTCTCAACCCAAGCATGAGCAGAAATAGCCTTTCATCTCGATGTGGAAAACGAGGCAAAGCGGCATGCTGCTGAATCCAACAGCCTGGTGGGTAAGAGCTTCCCAGCAAGACCTTGGAAGAGAGTCCCAAGAGCAGGGTCTCAGGCCATTCTGGGCTTCAGAGGCCGTCTCTCCCTGCTTGGACTTTTGTAAGTCTGGGAAGACAAAGGAACACACAGTATACAGGGTATAAGCTGGCCTTGCTCTGATGTTCCAGATCAGAGCATCCATTAACAGTGTCAAGAGTGGCAGCGTCCTTGCAGACACCCTGGTGCAGGGAGGCTGATCACAGGGAACTGGCCAGCCAGCTTCTTGGAGTACCAAGCTCAATTCTGTCCTTTAATCACCAGTCCTGAAGCACCTGGAGAAAATCATCCATTCAGAGGATGAAACATGTCAATGGTGGTTGATTGCAGCCTTGACCAGGGAGACACCCCACAGACCCAAGTCAGCTGTGAACCTTCCAGGCCTTGGTGCCAGGCACTTCCTGCTTAGCATCAGACAGAGCCCTGTGGGCCGGGGAGTATGCAGGGAACCAACGTACAGCCCAGGGGGTTCATCATGGATTCAGCCACCAGAGTGAGCCCTGTGGTCAGGATATAGCTTGACACTTTGTATTAGCCCAGCAAAACTGATACTGGACTTTGACCTCCAGAAGACTCTAAATTTATGTTAAGCCACCCAATTACTCAAGTTGGTGTCAAGCCATTACAATAGGGACGGGAAACTAACACAAGCTTTTTAGTACACTGTTGGTCACTTCCATTGCCTTTGTCGGGACAGGCATCCAGCAAAGCCCCTCGAAGGGAAGAACACACATTCCCTCTGTCATCACCTTCATTTCACACCAGAAACGATTTCTAGTGTGATACAGAGTGCACCTCGCCTAAGACATTTACCTGGACTAAGGAGTTCCTTATACTCTGATATATTTCTTACTCCTTCTACACCTGGAGATGGAGTTTCTGATCACTGTCCTGTGTGTGTCAATAACTACTACTACTGGTTAACCATTAAACCCAGAACCTGTCAGGTCCAGTCTGTTGAAAGAATACAGCCCTCAAAAATAATGTTAATAACACAGATTATTTACTTGCTTTATTTACTTGCAACAGTGACTGGGTGACAAACATAATTTGTGGTAGTATTTGTGAATGGGCCCCAGGCCTCTCACATCCCAGCTGTCCCAGGCATCTCTTTCTATGACTGCTTTAACCTCCTCTTCACTCATAAACTCTGGCTTTTCCCCCATGCAGCTTCCCCTTCATCCTTTTAATGTGCATACCAATCTGTCATTTAATGAGGAAAGACATAGCGAAGAGAGGAATTATGGACTGAACAGTGCCTTCCTCTAACCCACATGTTCAAACCCTATCTGTATTTGTAGTCACGAATCTTGAAGCAGGTCTAGGCAGGGACCTAACCTGATGGGATTATTAGATGATTCTATCATTTAATCTTACAGAGTGGCCTTAGAAAAAGAACAGACACCAGGTATCTCTTGCCACACCATGTGAGGACACAGCAAGAAGGCAGCTGTCTACAGACAGACCCAAAGCTCATGTGCTAAAGATGTGGCCCCCAACACAGCAGTGTTTGGAAGTGGGAAGTGACTGGATCAGGAGGCCCTAACCTTGTTGATGGATTAATTGATGGATGGATTCATAGCTTAATGGGCTCTTAGGAGGTGGTAGCAGCTCTAGGAGGTGGGGGAAGGAGGTCACTGGGTGACCCTTGAAGGGTGTATGTTTGTCCCTAGCCCCTTCTCTTGCTCTCTCTCCTCTGCTTTCCAGCTGCGTCAGCTGCACAGCTCTGCTCCACCGCGTGCTCTCAGCCATGGTGTGCTGCCTTGCCACAGGCCCAAAACAACGGAGCCAAATGACCACGGACTGAAAGCTCTGAAACTGTGAGCCAAAGTAGACCTTTCCTCCTTTTAAATTGTTTTCTCAGGTTTTTGTCAGAGCAAGGGAAAGCTGACAAACACACAAGCTAGCCAGAGTAAAACAAGGGGGTAGAAATTGGGTTAGAATTATGGGACCTTCTCTGGTAGACCAAAGGAGGTGAAGAGCGTGAGCACCTGCATATGCATGAGGATCACACTGTTCATTCAGAATGCTTGCATGAGACACTATTGTGTAAACACAGATGGAACTCCTCCAGGGCAGGGAGCACACTTCGCTTATCCTTCTCGCCCTAGCACCAAACAGAAGGCCTCACACACAGCATGGGCCTACAAGAACACCCTTGAAGGATGGGTAAGCAAGGAAATGATCAACGGAGCACACGGGGGAAGGCATTCTCACGTACTTCTCTCTGTTTGACATTAGACTTTTTATCTTCCTTATAGAAGGCACTGTGGGAAAGCAATGTAGGAAAAACAAAGGGGTACATCTGAGTCATCTGTAGGAAAATGGGTGCACCTTGAGACCATGATGTTAAGTGAAATCAGACACACAAGCTTCAATATCACATAACTTCTCTTCAATGAGAAACCAAAAGTACAAATAATTTAAAAACATAAGGAGAAATAGTAGGAAACAGGGAGACAGCGCTTACGTAAATGGGAAAGGGATCCAGAGATGGAAAGAGGGAGAGTTAGGGTGGGGAAAGGGAATAAAAAGAATTAAGATGTTACGCACATGTACCTGCTCTCCACAATGAATGTAATATTATGTGCTACAAACATGTATTAATGAAAAGAAAAACTGATTCAAACTGACTTAGTTACTTTTTTCTATGGCTGAGACAAAATATCTGACACTTAAAGTTAAAGGGGGAAAGGTTTACTTAGCTCGTAGTTTATAGAAGTCCAGTCCATAGTTGGATGGCTCCAAGGCAGGGTGGCAGGGCACAGGGACATCAGAGAGGTGAAGCAGTTCATGGCAAAGCAGGACAGAAAGAAGGTGGCCAGCAGTGAATTAGTAACCAGCAAACAACAACAGAAGCTTCTCTCTATCCCTTTTATATTCAATCTAGGTTGCCTGGCTTAGGGCACACACCAAACCAATGATTGAACTAATTTAGTAATCGCATACCCTTCATCCTAGCACCCTTAATCTTAGCACTGAATCAATGAATTCAATGAATGAATGAATGATGAATCCAATCCATGAATCAATCCAAGCATCACACATTTAGATCCAGCCACCTCTGCAAAAGCCCCACTTATGACCATATGAGGCTTTGGGGACACATCTAGACACAAGTCGTAACAATGACTATTCAGAAATAAACTTCTTGATCTTTATTTTACACATCTGTATCTCATTTTTCAAATTAGAAGCTCACGATATATACTTTTTATTTAATTTTTGCATTAAATAAAATATAAGGAGGGTCAGCCTTCTACATGTTTCTATGTATTCTTTTTCCATATTTTATTTTTCATTAGTATACATTTATAATGCATAATGATCACATTCCTCGTGGGGAGCAGCTACATGTACATAACACATCTTAATTCTTTTCTTAACCTGCTTTCTCTCCCCTCCCACCTTCTTCCATTTCTGAGCCCCCTTCCAATCTGCAAAAGACACAGCTCCCTATTCTCTATCATCTGTCTTTTATTTTGCTCTTCATATTTTAGGTATCTCATGTAAGAGAGAGAACTGTTTATGCTTATGATCTGATTATTTTGCTTAATATTATGGTCTCCAGGAACATCTACTTTCCAAAGAGCTGGACCAGTTTAAATTTTCAGCAGCAGGAGTATAGAAAAGCCGTCAGCTCATGCTTTTTCTTCAGGATGGCCATCTGTGTTTCCGACCCTTCAGTTTCCATATCAATTTTAGTCCCAACTTGTCAAATTATAGCCACACATATACGTACTCCTGAAGGAAAGTTAATAATAAGCTGATCATTTTCAAGGAGAATAAACCTCTTCACAATACTGAGCTGTCTTATCCATTAATTTAGGTCTTTTCACAAAGCCTTATTGTTTTTTCCATGAATATCTCACACACAATAAAGGTATATGAATCCAGAGAGTGCTAAGCTATATGCTTAGTTGTTTTTATGACTTTTAAAAAAATCTTGAGGCACAGCCTCTACTGACCTCAAACATGTGATCATTCTGCCTTCACCTGCTGAGCTGCAAGCTGGGAGTCAGGCCTGTTCCTCTGTGACCTGCCTGTGCATATTTTTGATGTTATTAATTAAGGTGTCATTGTAAAGTTACATTTGTCTCTGTTGCTGTTATCCGGACAACGTAATTGAATTCTGTATACTGATTTTGTAATTTAACGTTATTAAAATATGTTAGTTAATCCTAACTTATTCAGAGTCCTTGGAGTTCCCCATAAAACCGTATCATTTGTGAATAAGCAGTTTTCACTCTTCCTTTCCATTGTTTGTAGTTTCTTTGTTGTGCCTTATTGCACTTTGTGTGGCCTCCAATGCAAGTTAAACAGAGATAAACAGAGGGTGACATTAACCTGTTCATAATCTTAAAGAGAATGCTTTCAGCGCTTCTCTATCAAGGACAGGGTTTGCTGTAGAATTTATCATTTTAGAGTTTGATATGATTTCAGACTTAGAAAACTATGAAAAGGGGTATATGAAGCTCTGTCAAAGCCACCACTTTGCCCCATTTGCTTATTGTTTTTCTCTCTCTACATATGTATAGGCATATATGTATATATACATACATAATATATATGTGTATGAATGTGTACATAATGCATATCTGTGAATATACATACAAACACACAGTTGGGGAAGTCATTTGAAAATAAGTTAAAGACAGCATGTGCCTTTCACCCTAAGCGTACAGTACTTCTAAGGTCAAGGTAACCTCTTACAGGAGCAGCATTGTTACAATACTATCATCTAATCCATGGTCCACACCTTTTCAATCATTCCAATAATGTCCTGATAGCTATTTTTCTTTCTTACTTTAGGACCCAACCAGGATCGCAGAGTACTAGTTGTTATGTCTTTCAGCGTCCTTTCATCTGGCACAGTTCCTTGGCCTTTACTGTTTTGTGACCTTTATGCTTTTGGAAGAGTACAATCTAGTTATTTTGTAGAGTGCCTCTTACCTAGATTTGTTTGATGTGTCCACCCAGGATTACAGCTATAAGAAATACCACAGAAATGACATCTCATCTTTCCTAGTACATCATGTCAAGAGGCACACAATGTTGATTTGTCCCAATGTTACTAATATAAGTGGTGCGTGTTTAAGGCAGTCTCCACTGGGTGTCCTCAAACAGAGTTACTATTTGTACCTTAGTAGTTAAGAAGTAATCTGCAGAGAAATATTTCCAGAACATGTAAATAGTGCATGTAGTATTGGTCAGCTTTCTCATTGCTGAGGTACAATCCCCAACACCCAGAATTTACAGGAGAAGTTTAACTGGGTTCATGGTTTAGCGGGGGACTCGTTGCGTGGTCAGCTGGCTCCAGGGCAGGGACGACATAGCGGAAGGCCTTACCAGCTGCTAAGCAAAGATGCTTAGTTCATGGCACCTGGGAGCGCAACAGGGGAACAGTGCCGAAGAGGAAGCGGCGAGGGACCTGACATAGACCCCGCGGATACACCTCCATGACCTGTAAGGGGCGGCGACGTTTAGCACATCATTTTAAGATAGACAAGCCTCAAAGTATGTCTTGAGAAACATCCTGGAGGGGTTGTAAAGAGTTAACTTTGCAGTCCTGACTTTGTCCTGGAATTCTTCTCCGTGCCTGAGTTGATAAAGTATATATATCGTGGTGCCCAGAGCCTGACCTGGTCACATGGTGCAAGGAAAACAACTGTGGCCGGGCCTAAACATTCCAATCTATTACCATGGAAACCAAAAATGTATATAAGGTGAGAACAAAGGCAGTTAAGGGCCACATTCTCTGATCAGGAATGGGGGGCAATGACCAGTCCAACTGGTTCTAAATTAAAGTTAATTAAAACTCCATTTGTTCTGAATGAGTTCTTTGATTTCCTGTGGAGTTTGACCCGATTTTTTATTTTTGCCATAACAGACCCACCCATACTAATCTCTGGGTAGATCCCAAAGCCAATAAAGTTGACAGTCCGCCCTAAGCCCCACACATTGTCCCTCATCAAATTTTGACTCTTCATTTTCAGTATCAACTGGTTTCTTTACAAATTCTATCACTGCCTCTCTCTTTTTCATCTGACATTCTACCAGGAAGAGCTTTGCTTTGTATCGTTTTGTTGTCCATCTGTATCCATATGCAGAGTCATGGATTCCCATTTTAACTGTGGTGCCATCATCCTATTCCAGTTCTCTTGGTACAACCAGTCACTGAAGAAGAGTGTGTTTGGTGGGAGATTTTGTTGCCGCCATCTTTGGAAAACAAACTGCTCCACTCCTTCCTCTGGTCACCGTTCATGCCCCTCCTACATGCAATCCTTTCCCTAATATCCCCAAATCTACTAGCCCCATAGCACAGAATCTAGGATCTTATCATTTAAATTGCGTTCAAGTTCTGACACAACTGCTTGGGTGAACTTCCTTGGATTCAGTTCCCTCTTAATCTTAATCCGAAGATGTATTAACTGAAAAAGCACATTATCTCCCACCCCCATCAACCCTAAATACCAAGATGCAATAGTGGGACAGACAGGCAGAGGACAGTGTCCATAATATCCCTAGGTACAAAGAGACAAAGTGTGATACCTCCAACAGTTCTGAGGATTTAGCAAGCAATCTGACAACTTCTCGCCATGGACTTGCTCTTTGGCCTGAAATCCTGGTTTGCTGTCTTTTGCCCTCCTTGAGGGACTAGGAATGGTAAACAGTTTTACCATCAAACCCAGTGAGTCCTGGCCTCTCTCTGCTTAAATTTGTTCTTTAGCTCTTTTCCCCTCTCAAATTTTATCATAGGCAAGCAGTAGTCTGGGTGACTTTCCACATGCTGATGGTCTCTTTAGCTGAATCTCTGAGTTCATCTGGTATATCTCCTATTTCTTGTATTACCACAGGTGATAATACTGCCAAACTACCCACTTCCCCAAATGAATGGTGCTCTTTCAACCAGCTTTTTAATAGCATCTCCCTTCCCTGCAGGGATGCTCTTGCTGAGAGCCTCCTAGGGAGTCTTCAGGGTCTGCTGAACATTCTCACACTGTCACCATCAGTGCTCAAGATCCTTCCTTCTTCTGGCCACCTAGTCAGTCCCCAAACCAATGCTCCATGCATTGAGTTTTCATTCTGGAACGATCCATACCCAGGTCCTGAATCTGTTATGATTATCTACTGCTATACAACAAATCACCACAAAACTTAGGGACTTAAACAAGAACTTTTCAATGTTTCTCTAGGTCAGGTACTTGGTGAGGGTGCAGCCAGGTGCTGCGGGCTCAGGGTTTGCATGTAGTTGTTGTCAGATGGTGACAGACATAACATTCTTGTTTCTTAACTTGCTCTCAGGGTCTCCTGTATGGTCTTCCACATGGAGTGGCTTGTCCTTCTGAAGAGCACACTGACACTGGGGACTCAATCTACATGGTGGTTCTATGTTCCAACCAATGTAGAGGAAGCCACTCTACCTTTTGTGATCAACCTTGGAAATCACATATATCACTTCCACTGAAGTGCCCAGACTCAAGCAGAGGGCACACAGGACCTGCCTGACTACAAAAGGAGGGTCAGAGTCATTGTAAGAAAAGCCTGTAAAATGGAAGATACTGTTGTGGGCACCTTTGGAAAGTAAGTCTGCCACTAATTTATTACAATCTTTTTTTCTTCCTTCTAAAGCTCAAATTTCCTACTGCAAGTTCTTTCATGCTGGTCACTGTGTTCTTTGGACAAGTTTTCATGATTCTTAAACAATGCCCTACTTTCTGACAGAAAATAATGTTCTAGATGCACTATGAACTTTTTCTGCTCTGCAGTGGATTTAACTGTCTCTCCCAGGAGACCTGCTCCCCTTTAGTGGTGAAACTGGGTACTCAGGGTGTTCCTTGCTAGCATGGTGCTGCCACTTCTGTGCCTGTGTGCAGGCAGAGCCAGGACGAGCTGAATGCACAGGGTGAGGCAGTGTGGTCACCGAGATGTCCAGCTCCAGTGTAGACGCGAACGACACTGTCGTCTTTCACTGCCTGTAACCCCATTCCTAACAGTGCAAAACTTGGTTCTCAGAACATTTACTGTTGCTGGTGGGTTATTAGTGCTCCACATTAAAGAAAGTCCCTTCTATTTAGGGTTCCACTTCTAAAAAATTTTTTCTACAATAAGAGGACCTTAGATATTTCAAATGCTTTTCCTGTATCTATTGAGGTCCTCTTATGATTTTTGTACTTCAAATTGTTGTGTGATAAAATACATCAAGAGACTTAAATTGGCAACCAACCTGGTTTTAAGACAAATCCAAATTTTTATGATTTATTATTTTTATTAATATACCTCTAAATTTAGTTTGCTAATTTTTGCTTAAGACTTTTATATTTTTAATTGCCCCCCCCATACTATTCTTGTCAAGTTTTGGTGCCGAGAATGACTTAGCCTCAAAATTGTGCCTATTTTTTCTGTGTTCTACAATAGTTGATGTGAAATTGTACTTGTTCCTTAAATATTTGCTACTAATCACTGGTACAATATCTGGATCTGATATCTTCTTAGACATCTGATTCTATGTCTTTATTATAAACCTCATAAGGGTTTATTTCTACTTGAGAAAGCTTTGGCAAATTTTTCCCAGAAATTAGACTTTAAAACTTCCAAATGTATTAGCAAAATAAATTTCTGTTATTGTTCTAATTTCTACAGGTTCAATAGTTATATCCCCATTTCCACGCCTGATACATGTGTTTATTTCTCCTCCTCTTTTCCTTGTTACTTTCCTTAGGGCTTTATTCTTTTTTTTTTTTTTTCCAGAAAAATCAGCATTTGGCTTTGTCGGACTTTTCTGCTTCATTTTTATTTCAATTTTATTCATTCCTGTTGTTATTATTCCTTATTGCTTATATTCTACTTTATTTGTTCTTCTTCTGCTTACGTTAGATGTTTAACTCATTAAATTCAGCCTTTATTTCTCCTCGAATGGAATGATTTAGAAATGTGTAATGGTTCCCATTGCGATCATGAATTCACCTATTTCTCTTCACGGGTCTGCCAATCTTTGCTTTGTATCTGTTGATGCTCTCTACCTCTGAGCTACCCCTGGCCTCAGCGATCCTCTTCACCTCTAGCTTTAATGCCTTAATTTTTTCACTTCAAAGTATCTATAATCAGGCTCTTCCTTCTGTTTCCATGGAATATTGTGTTCCGTCCTTTACTTTTAGGCTTTTATTCTCTTTGTATATCAGTACTACCACTACTGACTAATATTATTTTGGAGTGCTGGGGGTTGAAGTCAGGGCCTTATGCCTGGTAGGCAAGTGCTCTGCCAACAGGTATAACCCCAGGCCTCCACCGTAGACGTGGCTTCTCTCTACTACAAACAGATAGGATTCTTTTTGGTCTATTCTGATAACTACTGTCTTTTAATTGGAATATTTCATATATTTATGTCCATTGTAATTACTATTATATTTGTATTTAAAATTAGCACTTTACCTTACATTTTCTATTTGTTTTAGTTTAAAATTTTGCATTTTCTTTCTTTATTTCTTTCTGGATTTTTAAAGTATATTTCTCATTCCATTCATTCTCTGCTACTAAATTGGAAGTCTTGCTTGGGCTGCCTTGAAAGTCATCATTTTGTTCGCATGATGTACAGAGGAACAGAGTTCTTTTTGTATATCCTATTTGGGATTTGTTTGGGCTTTACCTGAGTAGGAGTCCTTTAACTTTAGTTTGGTAACATTTCCAACCATGCCATCCTCTGGTAGCGCCCTCACTGTTTTCTCTTGCTCTATTCCCCAGATACGAGCCTCCTGGCATCGCCCCCTTCTGCATTCCAGGATAGATCTTCAGAGCTATCTTCTAATTCTCTTCAGCTACATCTCACTTGCTCATTACTGATTTTTAAAATTTCAATTATATTTTCCACTCCTAGAAATTACATTTGGGTGTTTGAAAAATTATCCAGAAAATTTATCATATTATTTTGCTTTGCTCATATTTTCAGCTTCCCTAATTTCTTAAAACATACCATGCCTATTTTTGTTCCATTAATTCTGAAGTCTTTATTAGTTCTGTATCTATTAGCTCTTACTTTGGTATCTTGCTTCCTTTTATAGTTTTAAATTTTTGGCTGTGAGCTCCTATTGCTCGGATAGTGACTGTCAAAACTATGTACCTACTATGTTGAACACAGATCTGTGTTTGTGCTGCCAGGTCCATAGGAACATACCCAGCTAGAACTGACCTAAACTTTATTCTTGGTCTACAAATTCTGTTGAAAACTGAGCTCATGCTTCTTGTCCTCAAGGGAGATGTTTTGACCGCTACCCAGCACCACAGTCTGAGGTAAGTAATTTTCTTCCTCTTTCCTTGGGGGAAAATAGGGTATGTTTATTTCTACTGGACCATTATGCTGGAGCTTTGGGTCTGCTGGAGTCTCAGTTGTAGGTAGACAGGGTTTTCTCCCCACACTTCTTTACATCACAAAAATCAAATCTCCAGGTTACCTGTGTTGGATAAATACTCTCATAGCAAAAAAATGTCTCTGAGCCTGATTTTCAAATTCTGTTTTATTTGGCTTCTTAGGAATTCTTCACTTTCCTCCTGCCTTCTCACTGATGTTTCTAAAAGATTGCTGAAATATTTTATCCATAATTTAAAATTGTTTGAAGTGGGAGAGTCAGCTAAGGTATTCAGTCTCCCACACAGCCAGAAACAAAAGCCAGCACAAAGAGTTCCAGAGTTTTCATCTTATTATTGCCGCCTCTCCCTGAAACAAGATAAATGTGATTACTTAGTTGTGATGAAAGAAAATAACTTAGTTTGTTTCAATTCAAGGCTTCCTAAACCAATGCATTTCAGCTGCAGCTCACAGAAGATGTCCTAGCTCTAGAAATACAGGCACATTTAGCACTAGGAAACAAAAACCCAGGTAGCCCCAGCCCCAAATGTGGGTGAATGATAGCTAATAACAGATAACATGTGACTTACTCAGAGGGGGCACCCGGGGTACACTAAGCTTTCCCACATGGGTTTAATCCACGCAGTTGCTATGGAGTGTAGGTGGCACTATAGCCACTGTTTCAAAGGCAAGGCCACCAGGGCCAGATGAAGCCACTTTCCTTAAGTCATATAACCAGTCAGTTGGGTCATAGTCAGAACCTATATAGTTTTGAAAAACTACACTGAAAAACTACAGAACATAATAGCAGATGTGAGATATGTTGGGTAGCTTTGCATCACTGCTACCAAATACCCTAGAAAATCAAGCTAGGGAAGAAAAAGTGTGTGTGGGCTCAAGGTTTCAAAGGCTTCATCCATGACTGTCTGGGCTGCGCTGCTGGGGGCCTCAAGCAAGACGGAAAATAATGGCAGAAGGCTTAGTAGACAAAAGCTGCTCATCTTATGGCAGCAGGAAAGCAGGGAGAGAGGGAAAGTCCAGAGAGGAAGGGCCCAGGCCAAACCATCCCCCTCAAAGCCATACCCCAGGGGCTCGCTTCATCCAACGAGGCCCCTGCTTCCTAATAAGCCCATTTATGTAACGGACTTATCAGTGGGTTAATCCAGCTGTTAGACCCTTCATAATCTACACACTTACCCACAGGCCCAGCCGCTGGCCCCGAATCTCCAGCACAATAATGCCCGCCTTCTGGGTGGCATTTTGGATCTCTGCCATACACGGGAGAGGTATGCACAGGCAACAGTGCCTGTGTGCTGGTGGCTGGAGATGCTGCGGACATGCCAGTGACTGGGTCCTGTCTGCAGATGACTTTCTTCCCCTCATGTACTGCATGCCACATGCTGCAGTTATTTATCCTCGCCATGCCTGCCTCAGGCTGGAAGGGCATACCATGCCCCTTGCTCCTCTGAAGAGAGGGTCTTAGGTCCCTGTGCAGCCTCTGCCAATCCTGCCCTCTTACTATGACTTAGCATGTTTTTCTAATAAACCTCCTGGGTTTCATAGAAATCCTCTCACAGAATGGCAGCCAAGCAGTTGGGAGTGATCAGTCCTATGGACAGGGGTGAGCCATGCAAAGCTGTTCACAGCTCGACAGTCCGGCTCCAGGCAAGCAGCGTGTGCCTGCCTCTTGCCTCTGTTAATGACATTTGGGGAAAAGGAAGTGTGGGAGGGAGAATAAATCATAAGATAGCTTTTATAAAATGACTAATAAAGAAATAATGGGAACCCAATAATTACTAATTATGGAGGCAAGAGAAATCATAAAAATAATATAGCAGAAAATGTACAAAGCAAACAATTAAGGTTATTTTATTAAAACAATACTTGCAACTCAGCAAGCATTAATTTTCACCATACAAGGGAAGCAACTATTTATTGTGTGAGTTTTACACATTAAGAAAATGACACTGAGGGAATTCATGAGCTTCCTCTAAGCTCTAGGACACTCCTGAGCCCAGAGTTAGCTGTAGTCATGCTCAGCTGAAATGTCATCTCTCATTAAATTCTAGATCAGCTTAGGGAACATACCGTGTGTAATATTTTTCTAATACCACGTGACTGATTCTGGGGGAGGCCAGTATCTTTGGGATAAACATACTGATTAAAAATATACTTTAAAATGGTTCTTTTTTAACCCAGTGAACCAAAATATAGAAATCAGAGCTATTCTGGACTACTGAGCTTTATAAATACATATTGAGATATAACAAATTACCAGTTGAAAATATCTTTGGAAAGTAATTACTTTGCCGTATACGTGGAATGTCTTTTAAATGCATAAAGCAACTGCTCTACTTTAAGGATGTGTAACTTGACATAGAGACACACACATTAAGTACCAAACTATAAGTTTGCTTGCAAATTGATAGCCTACACTTAGTGAATGTTTACAGGTCAAGGAATAAATATCAGAAGTTAAGGTCATCTGATGGAAGGTTTAGCTGCCTAAACCAAGAACCTACTTCTGATACTTACTTCTAGAGATTCTGAAAGAGGGCCAAGTGGAAAGAGCAGCTTTAAAAACAGCCGGGAATGATGTTGCACGTCTGTAATTCCAACACTCAGGAAGCTGAGGCAGGAGGATCACTGAGTTCAAGGCCAGCCTGGGCTGTGTAGTGGGTTCAAGGCTGGCCTGAACTACATAAAGAGACCCTACCAAAAGAAAGAGAAAAAGAAAGAAAGAAAGCAGAGGGAGGGATGGAGAGAAGGAGGGAGGGAGGGAGGGAGGATTGATTCACTCTAAATTCCTTACCTGGCCCCATCTTGCTTCCCTCTTACTGACATCTGACTCTCACATACTCTACCTGAGTACAAAACAGGGATTAAAACCTCACATGTTTACCAAGGGCTCACAGGCAATTTAGTTAGCATGGCTCTTCAGGAATTTCTACTTGGTCATTTATTTTCAGATCTGTATCTTACGCTTGGTCTGAGAATAGGGGGCACTGGGCAGCAGCACGGGCTGGGGAAGCGGGACAGCATGAGTATGCTGAGGACACAGGCGCTCCTCTCCAGCCTGCTGCTGCAGAGAGGCCATGTTTGCCCAGGGTTATGAAAGCATTTTACCGTCTAAGACAATTTGGAAATGTACATAAGATCGCTGCATTTTTAAGAATCATTTGTGGGTGATTTCTTCACATTCAGACTAGATGATAACAATGAACTTCCACAGGCCACGTGATGGTTTATATCTAAATTGTACCCCCAAAGCCGCTGTGTTCAGAGGCAGGGCCTTTGGAAGATTGGCTAGATCACGGGGCCCTGTATTTGTCATGCACTCAACCACTAGAGTTCAGCAGCCGAGGGTGCTGCTGGGAGGTGAGGCTTGGTCAGAAAAGGTGGGTCACTGCAGGCGTGACCCCGAAGTATAAATCTCCCTTCCTGAGTTCTTTCTCTACTGTGTCCTTGCCACCCTAATGTAGGAAGTCTTCCTCCACAGGAGGCTCTTCCTCCAGGTCCTTTCTGCACTTAAGCTCGACGGTGATAGACTTAAACTTCTGAAACTGAGAGACAGAATAAGCCTTCTCTTTCACGTCTGTCATGCGCGGATGTCACATGTTCTCTTGGTGACAGGGTGGCACTGTAAGACAAACAAAACATGGCGGCAGGCTGAGCCTGCCCCGTGTCACCCCTTTCAGACCCATCATTAATATATGAAACATAAAATGGGCTCGGGGTTCTTGAGAGAAACCCTTGGTTGTCTTTCTTACAAAGACCCAGACGGTCCTGGGAAATTCTGGGTCTGATAAAGCTCAGTGAGATTTCCGCAACATCCAGGGGACCCCACGTGACCTGGAGAGCGTTGATGAGTAAAAGAAGGCGGAGCCCTGCAGATGGTGCTTTTAGATATTAGCAGCAGGTAGGAAAGACATCGTGCGGGCAGAAGTCTGTTTTGGCCCGGTGAACATAAGAGCAGAGCCACAGAAGTCCCATCCTCTGCAGGGCGTGGGTGAGACAGCCCTGGGCAGCTTGCTTTTGCCATTCTTCCCCTTGAGCCCACAACCGCTCTGCGTCAGTGCCCCGCCCACGCAGCAGAACTCTGCCCCGACCTCCAGGGGGCAGGGAGGGGTTGAGTCAGGTGGCTCCTGAATCCTCAGCACCGCAAAAGATTTTTAATTGAAAAAACAAAGAGGGAGAAGCTTCCCAAGACTGTATGTGCTAGAGAGATGTTCCTTTCCTTTTTCGCTCTGTCCTACTTCTACTGTACCTACTGCCATTGGCCACAACAATATAGCTGCCTGCTCTTCCTAAGGTTTTCAGACAGTCCCTTTATACATGGCCTTGCAGACTTGCCTGAGGGACAAAAGTTGTAAAGACACGCTAAGGAAGCCAGAAGAGAACCACACAGGGACGCCCTACCACAAAGGACTGCAACGCTTCAGTGACAGTGAGGGTCAGGGAGAGAACCAACTAACTGAAAACATGCAGGGAGAAAGGAAAAAAGAAGATCCTTTCAAGGCCCGCGCTTCCTCATTGCTGAAGCAGAAAATCACGCTGTGGGACTGCACTGGCCTATCATTCCAATAAATGGCCTCAGAAAGGCATACGGCTGAGGGCAGAGTCTTTACCGACAGGTGTCATTAATCCCAGGTAGTCTCCTTTCCCTTGAGGCAGGAAAACAAAATATTGCAATATAACTTAAACAAAAGTCAAAACAGAGAATGTGGTTAGCTCACTCAGCCAAAGCTAAGGCTTGACAAATGGACATCATGCCACCATGGGGGGAGAGAGGAGACCCCAGCCTAAAGGGCAGAAGCCCAGAAAGAAAGGAAAAGCAAGGGCGCGGGAAGCCCCGAGACTCAGGAGCCGGCTCACGCTCAGACCTACCTCAGACCTACCCCTGCTATTCACCACCCATGGGGTCTCAGCCACTGCTTCCCCCTCCAGCCTGTGACCCTGCAGGAAATCTCCATCTGCACGTGGATGGCTGGGCTGACGCCACAAATGGCAGGGCCAAGAAGTGAGTAAAAGCTCCCCCATGGGCCCAGTCACCTTGATGGCCAGTACTCAGGCAGGCTGCCTGGTGGAGGGGGCTTAGCCATGCAGCCGACCAAGGCTCTGACCTTTTGTAAACCCAGTGAGTGAGCCTGGGAGGATGGGAGCGCCCAGACCAGAATGCTAGGCACATCGCGTGTTGTCTCTGATCTCCTGAACAGGGCTCGGCTACAGGTGCCTCTCCCCAGATTCCCAGGGTCTCTGACTCGGGACACCCCTGCTGTCAGCCCTGGGTGAGTGTTGGGCTGAGAGACGTCAAATAGCATTACCTTTCTAAAATGACTTCATCTGCTCTCTCTCCCAGGACTCTCCAATTGAAATTTCGAATTTGGACAGATGGGTCAGCACCCAACAGGTCTATTTCCAGAGATCTCTTGGGGAACAAACTAGTATTTAATTGTTTCCTAAAAGCACAAGACAGTGCTGAGTTTATTAAATGGCAGTGGCAACAGAATGCTATTGTTCAACCTTCTTGGGGTGGGAAGGTACAATTTCCTAAGAGGCACAAGGGAATCGTGGTCACCTTGTAGTTTGCATAGCTTTTCTTGACTCATGAATTATCCTATTCATTAGAAATCCCATAGAAAACCAGCTCTAAGTCTGGACCTGGGACAGCACTGGGGACTTCAATATCTGGAAAGAGGTGTGAGATTCCAGCCACACCACCCGATTTGGCTAAGAGTCGAATGGAGTTCTCAGTTCAGGCCTCAGTCCCAGGGACATCTGTAGCTATCAGAAAATGCTGCAGAGCCGTGTGCCTGGGGAACATCTGAATCTGGGGGTACAGCAGCACCGACAGGTGGTAATGAATGGATTTTTCTGGTTCTCACTGGCTCTATTCTAAACTGTCATCATTTTAAACCATGAAATATGTCAAGTGATAATTAAACCTCACCACAGATGGGTCCTATGAAAATGATTAACTTTTACTGTTTCTTCCACACACATTTTGAATATTCTGAATTCCTCAAAGTATGGGATCATTACATTGACAGATGAGAAAGGTTGACTTTACCATAATTTATTTTTTAAAATAACCAAAACGAGAATAAAAACTCTGCTTTCTCAGTGGGTTTTAATTTGCAAACTTCTGCCATAAGCTCTTACTTAGAGCAAGTCAGTGGGAGGAATACAGAACTGGTGGTCATGGTCTCCACTCCATTCTTAATGCTGTGTGTCACAGGGTACACCTTGGCCATCTCTGAGCATCAATTTCCTCCTCTGCCAAGTACAAGTGACGACCTCTTCATTGTTCCTAACTTACTGCTTTTCTTGATCATATTAACTGAGAGGACAAACAAGAAAGCTCTTTAAGTGCAAAAGGTAACCCGGTACTACCATCCAAATTCAAGATATTATTTTAAATTCTGTATAAAGGGGGGAGTCAGAGGTTAGCACAGCTCTACAGACCTACTCTCTGTAAAAACAAACAACCCCAAATCTCAGCTCACTTATATCTCTGCTGAGATTTCCAAGCATGAAATCCCTATTCAATAAAGGTCTCCTCTTCATCCAAGGCCTCCCATTTTGTGTTAAATGTGCAGCAGCTCACCTAAGTGATACAAATTCCAGGGCTGGGGCCATGCAGCTGGAGGGCCGTGTGGGTTCCAGAAAGTCACACTGAAATCAGCAAGACGAACAGACTGGAAGGTATCCACAGCCCCACCATTCACTTCCCAGATGTGTAAGTTGTTTTTCTTAACAGAAAAAAGTAAAAATAACAATGAAGCAGAGTTTCAAAACAGGCTAGTAAGAGAGTAACAATAATTAATACATTGCGTATTGCTATATTCATGGTAGTTGTTCAGAGTACAAGATATAGGCATGAAATAGTATCCAAAAAAGAATTAGCCCAAAACTTTCTTTTGAATGAAGTAGGAGAAACTAGCTGTATAACTATCTTAACTATATTGTGTGTGTATATATATATTTTTCTTTTCCCTTTCTTCCTTTCCCTTTTCTCCCATCACAGTTTTTCTTAAGTTTCTTCCCTATTCACAATATCTATTGTACATTTTGGATCTTTTTCACTCTTTCAGTTTCTCACACTAATGAGACAATGTGATGTCTATACATGTGGATATGATTTATTTTATTTATAAGTATGGTCTCGAGTTGCATCCATTTACCTATAAAAGCCTCAAGCTTAAATTTTTTATGGATGAGTAGTATTCTATTATAAAAAATATCTTTTTTTTTCCATTCCTCAGTTGATGGGTGTTTTGGCTATTTCCAAGATTTAGCTATGAAAAATTATTTTGCTATAAACATGGGTGCACATACATTGCTGTGGTATGATGTTTTTAATTCTTCTGGAAAGATACCCAGAATTGTTAACTGTTTTAAAGGTCCATTATTCTGAACTTGGAGGTTTCTATTTTTCACTCACAACAGCAACCAGACAGGGCTCCCCATCAATGCCCCTCCCTGATGGCCCTGCAGGGGGTCCCAAACTCTCCAGCTCTGGGTGCACGATGAGTCCAGAGTTTTGAATATGAATATTCCCATCACACATTGACAAATTTCCTAGAGAATATGTTCTCCTACACGACCTCAGTGAACCAGTTGTAATTCCTTGATCAATTTCCTAGTGTTCAATGGGTCCCTCCTCCTTTTCGCCATTTACAAACTAAGGTTACAGTGCTTATCTCAGAGGGTGTTGATGAAGACTGAATAAAAGACTGATTGTGAATATATTTCCATTATGAACCCTTCTGATTTACAGAATATCTATTAAAGGAATGAGACCTTTTGCCCCCAAACTGTCTTGAATGTGCAAATGGGAAATTGCACATTAAAAAGTAGCTACTGAACCGTGACTCTGGCTATGGTGAAAGCCATCACCTGCAGCCTGTGTTCTGTCATCTAATGTCCACTTAAACCAACTAATCTACCCAACCCTCAGCAGCCCCTTCACAAGAAAGGAGATCTTGTGAAAATGGAAAAGAAAAGCTTTTGACAAACTTCATCTAGGAAAGTACTGAAGCCATTGCTTGTATAGCAATATGCTTTTCACTTTTGGTTCTTATGCATTGTGGCAGAAGGGTTAAACAGAAAGGATTACATTTGGGGTCTAAAGAGGTTTACGACTCCCCTCGTTTTGGGTAGTGGACACTAATTTCACCTCACCAGGTCATCCTACACTCTCCCTAAGGAATGGGGTAAAAGGACAGAAGACCCAATCACCAGAGAAAGCTACAATGGACAAAAAAAAAAGGATACAGTAAGGCTCTGACTCATGGATGAATTCTGTTTCAGGAGAACATTCATATGTCAGATTCTTTCACAAGTTTGACAAAGTGAGTCTTATATATACCTTTGACACAAATATACAATGTAAAGTATAAAAATCCAACCTTCACATAACCACTGGTTTCCCTCTTGCTTCTGGACCTCCTAGGCTCTGACTGAGTACTGTACTATTGGACATTATCTCACTGTACCATAAACACAAAATAGCACAACTATGACAGCGTCCTGCAGACCATGAGCTACTGCCACAATTTGTTCATATCTATGTAATGTGAGGTCCATTCATACCTGTGAAAGTTCATAACTCTAATGTTCATAAGTCAGGTACTTGCTGTAATCTGTATTTGTCATTGAGGATCCAAGCTCAAAATCCTATTCTCTTGTAAGTTCCTATGACCTGAGGTCAGCAATTAAATCTCTTTGTCTTAGATGCCTTCTCTGAGGATAGGAAGAGAATGCCTTCTGTATTAGTCACTTTCTCATCACTGAGACAAAATACCCAACATCTGCAACTTAAAGAAGGAAAGGTTAATTTTAGTTCACAGTTTCAGGAGGTTCAGGCCATGGTCTGCCATCTCGGCCAGCTCTAAGACATGACGGAACAGCCATCAGAGAAAAGCTACTCGTGTCATGGCAGCAGCCAGGAAGCAGAGAGAGGGGGGAGGAGCTGCAGTCAAGAATACACCTTCTAGGATATGTCCCAGGCATCTGTCTCTTCTGACCAGGCCCTAGGTTTAAACAAAACAATCAGCTATGAACTGATCAACAGATTCTCCCACTGATGAGTACAGCATCTTTCTGATTCAATCACCTTCTAAAATCCTTACCTCCAATCATGAGACTCTGGAGGGACTTAGATCCAACCCATGCCATTCTGCCCTACCCCTTACATAATGTCCAACTCACTATATGAAATGTATTTGATCTGTATCAAAGAGTCACCAAACTCTTAGTAGTTTTAGCACTGCTGAAAAGTCTAAGTCCAAAGTCTTCTTTGAGACTCAAGGCAAACTCATAGCTGCAAGTCCCTACAAAAAACTCTCCCAACATACAAGGGCACGGGATAAATATTCCTATTCCAGAAGGGAGGAAGAGGGAGATAGAATGAAATTGAACCAAAGACTGAAACCCAGCAGGATAGTCATAAAACCATGCATGTCCATGTCCAGTACTTGGGACAGGCTGCATAGAGATTTAAACTCTAGTGGGCTTGGATACCCCACTCTGAATGCCTTCCCAGTTACAGTCCACATGGCCTCTCCCTTGCTGGCTCAGCTGGCTGCCTGTGACACCCTCAGCAGATGTTCCATACTCCCAGCTTCACCTTTAGCTTCATTGCCACAGCTTCATGCCTTGCTCTCAAGGGCACACTGCCTGATCTCCCAGAACTTCCTCTGAAATCCTGGTAAAAGCCTCTGCCCCTACAACTCTTGCATTCTATATTCATGATAAACCAGCACCATGTGGAAGATGCCATTGTCTTCAGCCAGCTGAGTAATAGCTAGGCCTCCTTGAACCATGGCTACAGTGGTCCCTGAGTGCCTACCTGGCTGACCATAATGAAAGGAACTCCTGAAAAACAATTCCCTAGCAGGCCCTTCTTGACTGGGTGTCCCAGGGACTCTCTTCTCAAAGCTTTATAGATTTACACCCTCGAGCCTTCAAAATGTAGGGTCTGGACAATTCCTGAGATGCCTTCAAGCCATCTTTTCTACTGCCTTGATGCAAAGTACATGGCTTATTTTGAATGCTAATGGTTTTAGCAACTATGGTCTTCCTCACTCTCCTTGGCTCCAATTGTAAAGGTATTTCCCTTCTGGCCGAGCCTCACATCATTTAGCTCTGCTTTTTCCACCTGGTTTTCACTGTAGGTCTGGGACAAATAAACCCAAAGTATCTATGCCACAGCCAGAATACTAGACTGCCTTGAAATTTCCTGCCAAATTAATTAGTCCATTGTCCTTAATCTTAGTCTCCTGAAACATCTCGGGACATGGGCAAATGTAGACAGATTTTCTGTCTGAGTGTAACACACACGCTCTCTAGTCCAACTGCCAATGCAGTCCTTGTTCCCAACTAAAACATTCTGAGCCTGGACTTTATTGTCTGCATTCCTGTCAGCATTCTTGTCCTATGAGCTCTCACCGGTATCATCCATCAAGCTCTGCTCACCATCTTCTGAGGTCTCTCTAGCCTGTGTCTCCAAACTTTTCCAAACTGCACTTGCAAACCAGCTCCAGAGACTTCTGGACCATAGAGTCAGGTACAGTAACAGCAATTACCCTACTCTGGCTACCAGTTTCAACAGGCTCAGTCTATTCCAAGGTGTGGTTGGAAGAGCCTGGCTAAGATCACAGTGGCCAGGAAGCAGAGAGCAAGGGGAGGAGCTGGAGACAAGAACAGACCCTGCCGGGTCATGCCCCCAGTGGCCCATTTCTTCTGACCAGATCACACCTCTTAACAGCACAATCGGCTATGAATTCATCAGCAGGTCAATCTGATGAGAATAGCACCCCCATGAACCAATCACTTTGCAAAACATCCACCTCTGAACATGAGACTTTCAGGGCAAGTTTCAGATCTAGACCATAATACTTTCCCTCCAAAGTGCTCGAAGAAAGTTTGCTGAAGCTTAGCTTAATTTGCAAGCAATCAAAACCCCTTTGGGAAGGCAGGGTATCGTAGATGCCCAGATATAAAATAATTAAGTGTCTGGTAATATGCACAGAGCATTTTTTAAAAACTTCCTCTTTGCATGTCTGTTTTCCAGGCATGGTCCCCATGTCATTTAGGGGTCTTCTTTCTTCCCAGTCTCAGTTCATGATATGCTAAGCAGGGTGCAGCTGGTGACTCTCACTATACCAGCAGCACATGGCATTTCCCTGGCCTCAGTAATTGATGCAGGAGGGGTAGATCCAAACTCAGGGAACCCTAGCACTTCTGTGGGAAATATTGCACCAGAAGCAATGTGTATTGTGCATAATTTATTATAATAAAAGACCCATTATCATCAATTCCCCTCAAAATATTCCCACTCACTTCCAACATACTTACTCCATCCTTCCACCTTCTGAAGCATTTCTGGAAGTCCTCTCACATGACTGTCTTTAGGAGGTGTGATTAAAAATATGGTGATGCTGTTGCCAGGTGCCATGCAATGGCAAGGCAAGGCTTGCAAAGACACTGTGATGTGTTCTCCTCCACTTTATTCACCATCTCTGGCACTGTAAGACTCCCAGTTCTTCCATAAAGCCAAAATTACCATAAAAAGGAAAATGTTTTTGAATTGATTCGGGACGGCAAGGCAGCCACCATAGCATAATAACGTTGCTCGCATAAGGGGACTTCTGGAACTGCTTCAGAAAGTGACAGAAACAATGTGATAAGTGTGTTTGATGCAAGAGAGACTACTTTAAGGGAAATTAATGACATGTTTTTTATGCTAATAATTTTTTAATTAAAAGATTCCCTGTGTTTTTTATCATACTGCGTAAGTATGCAGTATTCCCCAAAGGCTCATGTACTGAGGGAGCAGCTGCAGCAACAGGTTAATCCACTGATGAGTTCACAGCTGAATGGGCTGTCAGGGATGACGGCCTAGTTTTAGAAATTAGCTCACTGGGGCATGACTTTGAAAAGTGTACCTTTTCTTGGGTTATTCCCTATTCTCTCTGATTTCTGGTTGCTAGAAAGCAAGAGCGAGCAGCTTCCCCCTGCCACACCCTTGCATCATGACATTTCTGCCTTGGAGCCAGCCAGCTGTGTACTGAAACCTCTAAAACTCTAAGCCAAAGAAAGCTTTTCTCCAAGTTGTGGAAATTAGGCATTTTGTACAGAAACAGAAAGCTGACTAGTACAACAGTCCTTTGGAGAAAAGACTGTGAGACTTTGCCTCTACCAGAACAGATAGTTGCTCTCCCAGACTTGGATGCTGGTTCTACTGAGAAAATTCACTCTGTGATGGACTCACCTACAAAGTGGCTGGCACACAGGTGTGGTGTGGGCATGCAGGCAGGCTTCCTATCTTCAGGACACACAAGCATCTTCTCAACTGACTTAGCTACAAGGATCATGCCTTGTCACAGTTGCCTATCAAGCAACCACCAATCAGCTCAAGGACACCATTAACATCCAATAAACTAGCAAGAAATCCTTTTCCTGGGAGAGAAGTTTCTACATTACATAGTAATTATCAAATGAGGTTTCCAGATACTGCATTGAAGGCAATAAAGGAGTTAGAGAGCAACCGAGGGGCACAGAAAGACCTAATGGGCTGCCGTCTCCAGAGAACAGGGGAGATAGGAATCAATGGTTCATAAGTAAACCAGCTCCATGCACCATGTAACCATGTCCACTGTAGTCAGACACCACCCCATGCCTCCCCACTGTGGGCTGCAACTTTGTGCCACAAGGTTGTGCATCACTGTCCAGATCCCACTGAGCCACTGACTTATCCTGCTTGCTCATTTCTATGACACACGTGCCCTTACTTCCTGGGTATCTCAAGGCAAGATGATCTTCCCTCATGCAAAATCCAACATCATGCAAAAGCATGTCTCCATGCAGGCCCTGAAGCATTTCTTGGAAATGAATGGCAGCCTTGGTCAAGAGTAGAACCAAAATAGGAGTGTAGAGGGACCAGCATGTGAGTTATTACATACAAGCTCTCCCAACCTCGATTGCCTGATCTGCCAGGACTCATCCAGCAGGGTGTGCACCCTAGAAGACACAATGTAAAGCCTCACTACATCCAGGGGAAAAGGGCCAAAGGCTTACATCAATGAGCACCCAGAGTGCAGCCAACCAGGAGAGAACACTGACAGTCTTGCCAATTTAGATTAGGAGCTCATGCTCCAGGCTATTTCCAGCCTGGGCTCTGCTCCTGCAGAAGCAAAAAGACTAAAGGTTTGTTAAGAGACAACATGCTCTGAAGATAATAAGAAGGCAAGTTTGTTGGGGCTTTTGAAGAATTTTTAAAGAAATGAACTAATTTTGATGGCAAAGAAGAAAATTACAGCATGATGATCAGCTGGATACCAAACCTCGTTTTCTAATAAAGAGAGCACTGCGCAGCAATGAGACAAAAGAGACAGAAACAAATGGCTTTTAAGTCACAGATAATTAACCCCAGAGGCTTGCGGATGGCACATTAATATGCTGGGGCAAACAGCTTCACACCATTTGAAAAGGGCTTTAGTGTTTACACAGAGAAGATCATTTCAGGGGTCCTAAAAAACAGAGAAACTCCTGTCATGGGGGCAGGCACAGAATGAAGGTGACAAATGTCAACCACTACTTCTGTTGGGAGCTCAGAGAAGAAAGGTCAGCTTTGTGGGTGGGGCTGGAGCTCAGCAGGGCTCCTGGGAGCCTCCTCCTCCTCTTCTCCTTCCCCTGGGCTTTGAGGGGTGGGATCAGTGTGCTTCAGAGACCCACTGTCCTGCAGAGGGCTGAACATGTGGTCCTTGTGAATCTGCAGTGGTCTCTACACTTGGGGAATCAGGACTTTTCTGCAAATGTGACTCATTTCCCACAAACCCCAGATCAGCACCTATGTTCCAGATACTGCAATGGGAATCCCAAAGGAGATACCTCAACACTCACTGATCATTGCATAGGGCTGATTGCCAGCCGCTTCCCCAGCTCACCCATTGCAATCATGAAGCCCAAATTAACACCTTCCAACTACGTTTCAGAAGAGGGACCCCCAAGTTGTTAGAAAAAGAACAGTCATTCTCTAAGGATGGTGGCCAGGAGAATGAGGCTTGCAAAGGACTGATGGGAGGAGGAAACCCAGCAGATAGGATGGAGTGTCCTGGAGCTGTGGGGTCCACAGCCAAAGAACCCAAAAGCCTCTAGCCCTATGACTTTAACAAGGAATAGAGATGTGACATGAGGTAGGTCAGTCTTGGGGTTTTCCAGGCACAGAACTTTAAGTGCCAAAGTATGTCAGGGACAGGGGACCCTGGAAAGGAGAGACGTGAGCATTGCTGGTCCAGTACTCACACTTATAGTGTAAGGACTGCCCCCAACCCAGGCCCCCTAGTGAGTGGCGCTGTCATGCTTCAGAAAAATTTCTAATGTTGGTGCCTGTCCAGAAAGCCCCTGATCTGGTTAGAGGTTTCATATGTGCTTGTACTTAAGTTTCTAGAGGTACCATAATGAAGAGAGTGGTTTGGTTCTTCTGACTCTAAATTGTATTGTGACAAGTAGAGAAGAAAGTTAAAATAAGACTCTGACAGAGGAGAGACAGAGGAATGGGCTAAGTTTAAAACAACTCTTTGTGGGTGTTATGGTTGATACATTGTGTCAACTTGGAGAGTCTAGAGAGGTTTGGCTGAGTGATTCAGCCGGAAGCCAGGGTGCTTACTTTGTACACATCTTGAGCCTGTGGAAGAGGAGGGCATGGACACTGTGTGAGAGCTACACGCCCCCTGGGTGGGGGTAGGCTGTTTACATTGTAAGGGAAGGAGAGAGGCTACTTGCAGCCATTCCTCCCTTTTGCTCTGGTTGTATTTGCTGTGCTCTGCTGCTATGAACATTTGCCCTCTGCCATGTGCCACTCTGCCTCTGAACCAATCAAGTATGGACTGAGACCTCCATGAACTGTAAGCTAAATAAACCTTTCCTTCCTTCATTATGGGCGTTGGGTATTTTGTCTCAGCAACGAGAGAAAAGTAACCAAGACAGTGGGATAAATAAACAGGCTACAACATCCAAACTCAGATGTCAGCCTGCTTAGAGAGAGAGAAAAAGATTTGGTCACTTGAGCAAGTCTTCTGTATCTGTGGCCAGATTTGTAGGTGCAGGCTAAGGAGACAGATTATAAGAATCACCAGGTTGCTGAGCACAGTCAGAACTTTGCATGCTGTGCCAAGGGCTCCTCACGTGCTCACCCTGACATCTCCATTAGGCTGTGGGCATCGACTGAATGCCTGACCAGCATCCCTCCTTTGAGGATCAAACCAGTCCCTGTGGTTTGGGTGAGAAGTTTGTAAACACCAAGGAGAGAACATGTGATCATACCTAGGCAATCACAGTACAGGAATCTACCCTTACCCCACCCACCTCCACCAGAGACTGGTTGAGAATGTGAACCAAGACACAAGCTTAGCAAATCCGAGTCCTCGCTGGGGATTTTT
The DNA here is from genome assembly GCA_004027595.1 of Dinomys branickii. Taxonomy (NCBI): domain Eukaryota; kingdom Metazoa; phylum Chordata; class Mammalia; order Rodentia; family Dinomyidae; genus Dinomys; species Dinomys branickii. The sequence goes on along the minus strand of PVLD010006962.1, from coordinate 1,577 downwards.
CTGATGTCAGTCTGGGTGGAAAGGGTTTTACCCCTGGGTTGGTGAGCAATTATGACTGAGCTATTGCTGCTGGCAGCCACCTTGCAAGGCTACTTGAAAGAGGCCAACATGCCAGAAGGAAGGAAGGAGAGGCAGAATGTGGGCAACCCTTGTGTTAGCTATACTGAAGCCAGATCAACATTTGAAGCTGGATTTCTGTAACCCAGAGTTGGAACTAGTGTGAGTACTATTAGCATTCCTCCTGTTTTCAGAAAAGGTTGAGTAATACCCAAAGTCACACAGTAAGGGGAGCGGTAAGATTCTACCCACTGCTCATGCGTCATGGTTGAAACTATTTTTTTTATTTTAAAAAATAAAAGCACATAAACATATTAACAAACAGACACAAATTAGCATAAGAAATAGTACAATCAAAACTGATTTACAGACAAGGTGACATGGACTGAACAATGGTTGTTGCTTTACCTATTGGTATCTTCGAAGTGTATATACATGAACACAGATACAGATATGCGAAATTGGTCAAACAATTAATCATCTCAACAACAGAAAAACACAAAAAACACAAGACAAAAAATAAATAAAATCAAAACAAAAATAAAAACCAACAATAGTTCCTGCTTTGAATATTGATATCTTCGAAGTGTGTGCTCACGATAACACATACAGACATACAAGATTGATCGAACAACCCATCATCAACTATTCCTTAGCATCAAGTGATATAATACAATAGTAGAACCACGTTAGCCCTCCTCCACATATGTATGAACATATGTACATACGTACATTTTTGCCTCTTTCTTTTCTCCTTTCCCTTGTCCCATCCGTTCTTTGTTTTTGAACAGATTTCCTTCATGTCTCTTAGTTTATATTCCCACCCTCAGGTTCTTACACCAGTGATACAATACGTTGCCTGCACATGTACCTCTGATTTATTTCACTTATGAGTATGGACTCCAGTTTTGACCATTTGCCTACAAAGTCCCCAAAACTGTCTTTATTTATACCTGAATAATATTCCATTACATAAAAATGCCACAATTTTTTAATCCAGTCTTCTGTGGATGGACACTTGGGTTGCTTCCACATTTAAGCTATTACAAATTGCGCTGCTATAAACATGGCTGCACATATATCAGAGTAATGAGATGTTTTCAGATCTTCTGGGAAAATACCCAGAAGAGGAATAGCTGGTTTGAATGGAACCTCTAGACCTAGTTTGCTGACAAATCTCCAAATGGCTCTCCACAGTGGTTGCACCAGTCTGCATTCCCACCAGCAGTGTAATAGAGTCCCTGTTTCTCCACAGCCAGGCCACCATCTGTTCTTGGATGACTTTTTCATACTGGCCAGTCTTACTGGGGTGAGATGAAATCTCGATGTTGTTTTTATTTGCATTTCTCGAATGACTAAGGATGTGGAACATTTTCTCATATATTGATTTGCCATTTGTATTTCTTTGTCTGAGAAGTGTGTATTCATCTCGGATGCCCATTTCTGGATTGGGTCTTTGAATTTGGACAGGTACATGTTTTTTAATTCTTTGTATGTTCTAGATAGAAGACCTTTGTCTG